>JACMII010000027.1:0-67734 GCA_014805405.1 Bunonema sp. RGD898 | reverse complement strand
ATCTGCTCGGCACACTTCGCGGGCGGCGAGAAGCGCGAAGGCGACATCCCTGTGCCGGATCCGGCCGTAAGTCTCTCTCGCTCGTTCTCTGACAGTATACCTGGGAAATGTCCGTGTCGTGTGCAGTTTGACACGCAGCTCAACATCCAACTGCCGCCGAAGGACGCGAAGAACAGCGAACGAAGACGGGCGCTCAAATCCGTCCAAACAGTTGGGAACTTGCACTGTCAGACACTCACCTTCAAGTGGCAGGTCGTCGCACAACGTCGTCGCCGTCTTCAACTAGCCGCCGCAGCCGCCGCGGCTGCCTCGAATTTCCAGCGCTCCTCCGTCCAACCATCGTCCTCCGGCCCGTCTGCCTCGCTCGCCTTCCAACACGCGTTGCTGACCGCCTCGAGAGGTGAGCGAATCCGATTGGAAATGACGTCGTCGTCGACCGCCTCTCTCCCCCACCAACCACCTCGGGCCGCCCGTGCTAAATTGGTCGTTAAGTAGTAGAGCAAGAGTGGCGCCGACGATGCGAAGGTTGTTGTGACGTGCACGCCTCCTCCTCCTCCTCCTGCTGCCATATTATGTGGGAAAGGACGTGAAACCAGCGCGACCTTGAAATTCGGCCGCCATTGCGCTGCCGCTCGGCTGCTCCCCTTCCTCTCTTCCATCCACCTACCACCTACCACCCGCCACAACCCCCTCTTCCTCCTCTCTTCGCCTTCTTCTCATTCTTTCCCGTTTGCCTTGCCGTCTGACACTCAAGTGTTTTCTGCTCGCATGCCGCTACCGCAGAGTGAAGGGGGGAGTGCGCCAAACCGTCGCCCGGAACAGTCTGCACCACTACGGCGGCGACGACAAGACTGCCGTCACTTTCCCCCTCGTACGGTTCGCCCAATCAGGACTACTACCGCCTTTATCAAGCATCTCGATCGCGTGAACGAGCGAGTGAAAGACCTGCTGTTTCACAACCAGTCGCCAGTGGAAGGGCAGTGTGGGGTTTTCCACGTCGCATACAGTGACGCAAAAAGACGAGAAGGAGTGCTGCTAGCCGCCACGGTTGGAGCTTCTCGTCTCCTTTCCCAGCTCTGCTTTCCCTTTTTCTGCCTTCCCTCGTCCTCCGCGTCTCCACTCTCGTCTTCTCTTCTTCCCTTGCATGCGTGCGCGCAACTTTCACTCTCTCACTCACTCATTTTGCCGCGCGCGCTCGCTCGCATCGCCTCCGTCTCCTCCTCCTCCTCCTCCCTCTCGTCGCCTTCTTCTTCTTCCTCCTCCCCCTCTTCTTCTTCTTCTTCTTCTTCTTCTTGCGTGCACGTCCTGCTGCTGCTCTCACTCGAGAAACTGGACACTGGCTCACACGTCCTCCTCTTCTTCTTCTGCTCTCTCACTCCAAATTTCCCTCTTCTCTCTTTCGCTCCTCGCCTCTTCAGTCGGTCTCTCTCACCCCACAGACATCTTCTTCTTCTTCTTCTCCTTCTCAAGTCGTCTTCTTTCGTTCTCCCGTCCATTTCGCTTCGCTCTCTCATTTTCTGCTGCAGCAGCATCCCTGGCTGGGTGCTGCGCGTCGATTATGCTGGTAGAGGTGGAGGCCGTGCGCACGAGTGGGACGAGGTCGTCCTCGTCCTGTCGACTGTTGTCTGCTGCCTCGTCGCCGTCCCCTTTCCTCGTCCTCGTCGTCGTCGTCGCCCTCTCTCCGCCCGACCCCCAACCGCCTCTTTCACTCTCTCTCCACTCCCCCTCTCCCCAAACCGAATGTTTTGCTGCAAGTTTCTGAAAACGTGCTGTTGCAGCAGCGGCCGCCGCCGACAGCACTGCCGCGAAGCTTGGCGGACCTAGCGGACTGGCACTTCTCCAGGCCCAGCAGCACCTTCGACAGCAACACCAGCAACCGCACCCGCTCGTCGCGTTGGGACAGGTCCGCATGCGATGATTGATTGATTGATGCATGGGCGAGTGGATGTGAGGGCGCGACACGACACGCGTAGGGTTCAATATTGGCAGGCGAGAACATGTGCAATTTATACGCCCACTGTACTTCTACTGGTCTTTCGTCTCGACTGGCTCAAACTCATTCATCGGGCGCGTTGCCTTCGTGTCAATCACCATTAAGATCAACAAGTGTCGATTGTTGCTGGGAGAAAGATGGATGCGACCACGTAGACAGAAGGGCAAGCGATCAGTGATGATGATGATGATGTGCTATCAACGACGATCAATCATCCGCGCACTATATCGATGTTCTGTTTACGTGCGCGCGTATGCGTGTGAGTGGCGTATGCGGTTTGAGCGCGAAAGCGTGACCCCGCGCAACAAGTGTGAATCTATTTCCAGCTGCAAGCAACCTGGGAGGCTGCGGCACGGCATCATCAGCAGCAGCAGCAGCAGGCACAGATTCGTCACCAGCAATCGTCGTCGACGACGACGCCGCGTGGCGAGGGGGGTGGTGCCAGTTCGGATTTGAGTGAATCGGGGGCGGCGGCCTCAACCTCCTCGTCCTCCGCCTCCGCCTCCTCTGCATCATCCGCGAATCCGGCCGTACAAAACCCGCTGTTTGCCGCGGTCGCAGCAGCAGCCGCCGCCGCCGCCGCCGCAGCCGCAGCCGCAACAGCAACCGCGGTCACTGCGCCGCCATCGTCATCCTCATCATCCACATCCACGTCGCCATCAACGTCGGCACCCAGCTCGTCGACCGTCTCGCCGGTTGAGCTGCCCACACATCAGCCGAACACGTCGCCCCCGATCTCCTACACGTCCTCTTCCTCTTCCTCCTCGTCCTCGTCCGCCGCCGTCACGGGTCCGACGACTGCCAGCGCCGGACTGCACGACCTCCTGGCCAGTACGTTCTATTCTCTCTTAGGGGGGGCTCATTCAACTAGGATACACCACTGAGATGCATCCATCCCGCCGGGCGGTGAGACAGACAGACTCGGCGAAGGAGGAGGTCGCACTGGGAACCGTGCCATTGTGCTCGAACGCGTTCTCGCAGTGCATCCTCGCTTCATTCAGAGCGGGGGAGAGGGAGATGGCTTCTGTTCGATTGGTTGCGTCGCTTCCGTCCCCATAGCTACTGAGCAGTGTGTCTGTGTGCAGAAGGCCCAATTTGCTCTCCCCTCACCCCTTCTTCTTGCCTCGCTCTTCTCGGTCGACTCGCCTCTCTTCAGTGGCACGCCGCGTTCATGTGAGACAGCGGCCGCCCGCGGTCCGGATATTTATGTATGTACAGAGGATGGGGTCCGTTTCCGCTGCTGCACGACTGCGCCCCACTTTGGGTCTCCCCCCTCTATCCTTTCCTCTTCGACCTTCCACTCTCCCAGTGGGTGTTGTGTGCATGTCGATCGAGTTAGTCTGACCGTCTGGCGGCGGCGGCGGTTCTTCCACGCCCGCTCACAAGGCAATGGCTCCTCGGCAATGTGCTATGGAAGCGGGCCACATGCGCGGCGACGGCGACTACTCGCAAATGCAGATTGCTGTGCTGCTGCTCTCCGTTCGGTCTCTCTCTCTCTATGGCTCTCCCTCTCTCTTGCGTGCCTCTTAGCGCGTGTGCCCCGCGCGCGCGCGGTCGATTGGTGGCGTCGCCGTCGTCGTCGTCGTCGTCTCGAGGCCGGATGGAAGGAGGAGGAGGGGACAGCAGCAGCAGTAGCTTTGAGTGAGTGAGTGGGCAAGGGCCCTCCCCGCCCGCACAGGAAGCCGTCCTCCTCCTTCTCTCTTCCTTCTGCTCCTCGTCCGACTCCGCCCCTGGTGCTGCTTCTCGCCCTCTCTCTCCGAGGGGAGAGACAAGGTCCCTCCACTCTTCACCCCGTCTCTCACTTCCCGCTTCTGATGGGAAATGGAGGCAGCGGGCCGGCCCACCACCACCTTTGTTAGTGTCCGTCTCGCTCCGCTGCTCCCAAAGAGACTGACTTCCAGTCCGAAGAAGAGGAGGAAATGGACAAATGCTGAAGTGAGCCGTCTCCCTCCCGTCTCGCCATCGCAATAACAAGTCGGCTGACTTGAAGACGGAGCGCACTATCGACAAGCGCGATTTTGCAACCCCAACTTGGCGTGTTTCGTCGACTTCTGTCGTGGCCGGGAATTGTTTGTCTTGCGCTCTCGTCGGTTGGGCGAGTCGACGAGCAGCTGCCCTTGTATTCCGTGTCCCAATCTGCTCGTCTAGAGCTAGAAGAGGGGAACACATTAGTCTCTCGACTGGCGGCGAGCCGGCCGGGAGGGGGCTCCGCTACGCTGCTGCGACTGCTTGTCCATTCACGACCTCGTCCATGCACACACCCAGCAGCAGCAGCAGCAGCAGATTTGTCTCGCACGCCGAGGGGAGCGAGTGACAGAAGCGGGCGCGCGGCCCTTTCCCAGCTAGCGAGAGAGGCTTCTCGCTTCCTCCTTCCGCACACAGGCCGCCTCTCCTCTTCCTCCTCCTCCTCTCCTCTTCCGGCTCCTTCCTTATCCCCACTCTCACCTCGCGCGACGATGATGACGGCCTCACGCTCTAGACAGCCCACTTCTCCAGACTGATTGCAAGCAGAACCGACCGCTCTAATCGCCACTCGCGGAATACGGCGCTCGCCCGACTCACCACTGCTGCACAACTACAGGGATGCGGTCCAAAGGTGAGGAGAAGAAGAAGAAGACACGACTCGGGGCCAGTCGTACGCTTGCAACCGTGCTGCCTCTTCGCTGTTTTTGTTTGTGCGCCACCAACCAATGGAGTTCGAAAGCGCGAAAGCTATAGCCACGAGCGATGTTGCGTGACGTCGGCTCGCCATCCCAAACGTCTCTCATTGCCGGCTGTGCAAACGATCTCAATCGCTGAAGGGGTGGTTCACGACGACGTAGCCTTCGTCTATGCCACAGAGAAACGTGCACTTCGGTAGGGTGCGTGCTAAGGAGCGTGCTGCGGCGCGACGAAGCTCGTCTCCACGAGGCGCGACGATTCCTGTTTGAGGAGAGAGGCGTCAAGAAGCGTGCGCAAAGAGACTCCTCGCGCGCGCGCGCGGCTCTGTTGTCCGCGTTTTATGCCCCACGGGCAGCACGCGGCTCCGTGGTCTAGTGGTATGATTTACGCTTCGGGTGCGTGAGACACCGGTTCGATTCCGGTCGGAGCCCAGTTCTTTTGCTCGATTCAGGGATGGATGGGTGGTGTATCCCCTAGCATGGGAGGGACAGGAGAGTTACTTTTGAAACGCGAACAAAGACGAACGATTCAGTGTCGGCGCACCGGATCGCCTCGTCGGCGGCTGCCGCAGCGGCCGCAGCAGCCGCGGCGAACATCGCGACGAACGGGTCCGTGGCGGGAACGTCGGCGGGCACCAACGCCCGACCACTCGTATGATGCGATCTTTGTGGCGACGAGGAACGTGACACTAGGTGGCGCTGCTGGACGGTCGCGACTGCTCGGTGGAGATGCCGATCCTGAAGGACGTCGCGACGGTCGCGTTTTGTGACGCGCAGAGCACGCAGGAGATCCACGAAAAGGTGGTGCACACATTCTTCGTTCACTATGGCTTTCTTACACTTCCTGTTGTTGTTATTGCCCGGCCGGTTGACTGACTGGCTTTCGTCGGTCCGTCCCGGTACCAGCAGGCATTCGCTTGTGGGTGGGGGTGCCCATTATTGGGCCGAGAGAAGGAGGAGGGGGACCAGGGCGAGCGCGCTTGTCAGAGCCAGAGCGAGTGCGCGCGCGCGCGCGCGTACGCACACATCTTCCTCGTCGTTAGACCACCTACTGCTGCTGAGGCGACGACGGGTGGTAGGCATGGAAACCGACCGAAGGAGGAGAAGGCGAAAATCACGATGATGATGACAACACGGATGGACGACACCGACTGCGAGGATAATTGGACGGCGGCGAGAGAGGGGGCGAGCGGGGAACTGAACAAGAAGCGATGACGTGCACGCACGATACGACATTCCGCTCTAGGTTCTGAACGAGGCCGTGGTGGCGCTGGTGTGGCACGGCATTCGGCTGCACCACGAGGATCTGGAAAAGTTCCGGGCCCTCAAGGTCGTGGTTCGGATCGGCCACTCGCTCGACAACGTCGACGTCGAGGCGGCGACCCAGCTCGGCATCGCCGTCTCGCATACGCCCGCCGAGTGCATGGAGGAGGTCGCCGACTCGACGCTGTCCATGATCCTCGACTGCTACCGACGCACGCACTTCACCGCGAAGGCTGTCGACGACGGCAAAAAGGTGGGCGGAAGAGGACGACTTTGCGAACGACACGTCGTCTTTCGTTCAGCCCTCGTCGGCCGAACAAGTTCGCGACATCTGCGCGGGCGCTCGTCGGATTCGAGGGCAGACCCTGGGACTGGTACCGAGTTTCACCGCACACGAAAGCGTACCACCACCACTATTAGGTTGGCCTGGGTCGTGTGGGCACGGCGGTGGCACTTCGCGCCAAGCCGTTCGGGTTCTCGGTCGCCTTCTACGACCCGCATCTTCCCGAAGGCGTTGAGAGGGCGTTGGGCCTGCACAGGTGCGATTCCTCGTCGGAACGGAGGGGGCGGGGCTGCAATTCTCGTGCGTACGCAGATATCACACGTTGGGCGAGTTGCTGGAGCGATCCGACTGTCTGTCGCTGCACTGTCCGCTCACCGACTCGACCCGGCAGCTCGTGAACGACGCCACGCTGCGACAGATGCGCGCCGGCGCCATCGTCGTCAACACGGGGAGGTGAGTGGAGGCGAGTTGTGCGGGGCAAGACATCGCTGACACATGCGCAGTCCGTCACTGATCGACGAGGCGGATCTCTTGTCGGCCCTTCGGTCTGGCCAGGTGGCCGCGGCCGCGCTCGACGCCGTCGAGTCGAGTTCGTCTCAGCTGTACGGCCAGCCGAACGTGCTGATCACCGGCAACAGCTCCTGGTACTCGGAGCAGAGTGCAAAGGTCCGTCTCGCCTCCCCGCTGGGGCAGGATGCAAATCCTTCTCGGTCTGCGCTTTAGGAGCTGCGCGTGGCGGCCGCGCAGGAAGTGCGTCGTGCCCTGGTCGGTGGCGTGCCCACGCACTTGACGCGCTGCGTCAACAAGCAAGAGCTCGTGTCGTCGGCTGCTATAGCCGCGAATACCAACAATTCGCATCCGCCACAATCGAATCAACATCACCAGCAGCAGCAGCAGCAGCATCATCATCATCATGGCACCCAGTCGATATCTGCTGCAGCAGCAGCACAGCCGACTTCTGCGCTGGCAGCGCTTCAGCATCATCTGCAAGCGCATCAACAACAACAACAGCAGCAGCAGCAGCACCATCAACAGCAGCAGCAGTCCAATGGATCCAAGACTAATGGTAGGGGGAGGGGAGAGGCGAGTCGCAAGATCGAATCCTTCAGGATCGTCTCCCCGCAAGTGCCCCGTTTCGAGCAACGCGTCCACGACGAACGGCATTGGCGCCGCCGCCGCAGCACTACCAGCGGCGTTTGCGGGCATCCCGCCCGGATTCAGTGAGTCGCTTCGCGATTTCTGCTCCAAGAGAAAGCGCCACTCCTAGACCTGTCGCAGCTGGCGTCGATGGCGGCCGCGGCCGCGGCTGCCAACCCATTTCTTCTACCATCGGCAGCCGGCGGCGCGGCGGCGGCCTTCAATCCGCTGCTGATGAGCGGGCTCCCGGGACTATCCGCGCTGACCGCCTCGCTCAGCAAGGTATATTATCCTCATCATCATCGCCATCGTCACTAGGCGGATAATCCTCGCTCACATCAGGCCTCATCGCCGTCCGTCACCGGCGCCGTGACGAGCTCCACGCCCGCCGCATCGACCACTTCGGCCGGACCTCGCGAGGCGTCCTCGTCGCCGGCCAATCAGAGCACATCCAAGAATTGTGAGCACGCATGCGCTATACACCACAGACGACATCCTTCCTCGTTAGCCGTCCACAACGCGTCCGTCTGCTCGTCGTCGGTGGCCGGCGGAGGTGGCGGCGGCGGTGGCGGCGGCGGCGGCGGTGGCGAGAAGACCGAACCGACCAGCGCATCGTCGCCGGCTCCCTCTGCTGGGGCCGCATCGCAAAACGGGGCCGAGTCGGTGGACGGCTTGAAGATGGTGAGCTGTTCGTGGGCATTGCAATACGACGTGCCGTTGGTCACACAGGACCTCGACGAGAAGATGACCGCCTCCACGCCGGTTCAGTCCGCGACGACGGCCGCGCACGGCGGAACCGAGCTTGCCGCATCCGGATGACCGTCGTCGCCCTAGTCGTCCGTCCGTCTGTCTGTCACCTTCGCTCCTCGAAGAGATAACTTCCCCACTCTCGCCGCACACGCCTGCACGACAGCACATAGGTCTCACGGAAGACGACAGAATTCGGAGCTTACGCACAGACAGAGATGGCACGACGACGCATTTCTCTCACGAATCGGAATCTCTCCTCCTCCTCTAGCACACGGCATCGACAGTCCCCCTTTTCTCCGTCGCACATTTATTATTTTTATACATAATAATGCGGAGCCGCAGTATCAGACTTGGATGTCTCCACACGTGTGTGTCATCAAGTCTCAATCGACCGATCGCAACTGCTCCTCCCCTCTGCCAACATCTTGCAGCAGTAGCACGTGCGCAGCAGCCCTCCCCCGACATGATCGCAGCACTTTTCTCTCATCGGTCTCCTCCTCCTTCCGCCGCCCCCACCCCCACCCCTCACCACTCACACTCGCTCGTAATAAATCTCGTTAGAATCTGGTGTATCCGCAGCGGAAACAAGCGAAAGAAAGAGGACGCTCGGGAGACGACCGCGTTTTTGGAACGACGACTAATTCGGGCTCTGCTCGGTCGTAATCTTCACGGCCGACATCATCGCGTCGACGCCCTGCACCGGAAACGATCTTCGTCTCGTGAACACGCGGAACAAGGATCACCTCCAGCCAATGTGCGACGTTCTCCTGTGCATTCAGCGGAACCGGCTGAAATGGCTGACCGGCGGCAGACGTGTAGAGTGCTGCCGGCACCGTCTCCGGACAGCAGACGACGTCGCCATTCCAGGCCGGATTGTTGAGATCTGCACAAGGCCGGCCGGCGAGTGACCAATACCCCCGCTCGAAGCGTACCGGGCATGCTCCTGGCGCCTCTGATGACGTTACAGCCGGTCTGGAGGAAGTTCTGCTCCCCGGAGAAGCAGCAGCTGTCGGTTGGCGGAAATTCGGCGACGGCGGCGGCGGCAGCAGCATTCATTTGTTGCGGCGACGGGTGATGGTGGTGGTGGCACTGCAGTGCCATGGTTCCTGCGCATCGTTTTCGACAAGTTCATAGAGCAACAGTCGATACCGGGCCCGGCGTTGTTGTCCTGGTCGACGACCTGAGGCAGGGAGAGCTGCGAGCAGTGCGTCAAGACGTCCTCTCGGCCGGTGAGCGGCGGCAGCAGGACCTGAGAAATGACACCACAGATTGGCGGTCTTCTTCTTCTTCCGCTGCTGCTGCTGCTGCCAGCGTTGCTGTTGCTTCTGGTGACTGAGCAGGGGGAGGGGGCGTGACGCGGCTCGTCATGTGGTCGGATGGAAAGAAACACGAACGAAAGGGGTGGCGGCGGCCAAAGGAGAAGAAGAAGAAGAAATGCCGAGAGATGAGTGTGTTCGAGTGAGGGAGCTTAGAGATGCTAGCCAAATCTGCGAGAATTGAAGATTCTACTCTCGCGTGCGCACGAGCAGAAATCACGATCTGGCCCGCATTCGGGCGTCGCACAACCACCACTAGTCCGAAACGCGTGTGTGACAGAAGCACACAATCTAGACGCCGTGGGCCTCATTGAATGGGCGAGGGACCAAAGGAAAGGAACTCATTTGTCGAGGCCATCGACAAAAGATGTTGTGCGGGAGACCGGCGACTCTACCAATCGTCTGTCCTCCCTCTCTCTCGTTGCCATGCGAGTGTCGTGCAGCAGCTGAAGTGGCTGTGCGGCCACTTGGAACGAAGCAATGACGCGATGGAACCGGAGAGCGGCAGTGAAATTAAGACTCTGTTTGGAAATCGAGACGAGCCTACAGACAAGCATGACGCATTCAAGCCCGTGCCTGTCGGCCGCACGATGATGTGCGTCCATCCAATTGATCAAACGATACACTGGGAAATCGGGTTATGACTGAACGAGAGGGCACAAACAGACGTGAGAGTCCTAAAAACACGCCCTTCCTCAATGCCCCCTCTCGGTTGCACTTTCCCCAACGGACATGCCAATCGAGGGTCTATGCCAAACGCGCGCTAATTCCGTCGAGAACCGTCCGTCTTGCCTCCCAAGTCTCGCACAACACCGGGATGGGCAACGCAATGAATACGGGAACAGCCGCCGGAAGGAAGGAAGGATTCCACGTCTTCGTCGTGCTGTCTACTCCCTCTCGCTATACTCACGTCGTTGTCGTCGTCGTCGTTTGCCGTGTTGACGTGCAACGAGCACATGGACGACAGCAGCGACGGTTTCGACGCGGACGGGCATACCTACGAAAGGGGGGCTAGTGAGTAGTGGGAACAGCGACGACAGACCTGCAGAAGACGAGACGAGTTCATGCCGCCGTATGCGCGTCGACGGCCTGCAATCTAATGGATTCCACAACGAGCCGATGCGCCGTTAGGAGGGAGGGATGAAATGGGCGCTTCCTCTTCCACCGATGAGGAGGAGGAGGACGATTCGAATTTCTAGACGCCGAGGGGGGGAGTGCCTTCCCGGGAATAAAAAGACGTGGCGGTCGTGTGTGTGTAATGATGGGTGGGTGTCGGCGGAAAGGAGGCGACCAAGTGGAGAGGGGCGATTTTCTGGTCACCCCTTGCTGCTGCTGCTGTTGTTGTCAGCCAGCCAGTCGCCTCCCTCCCGAACTGGCAGCAGCCAGCGAGAAGGCAAAAGCGCGTCAGAGCGCGAGAGGGCGAGAGAGGGACCTCCCTTCTCTCGTCTGTCTGCGGCACCAGCGGCACTAGCAGCACCCTGGCCTGCGGCGGCGGCGCGCCCGCACAGCGCCGGTCATCGATCCAGCAGCAGCAGCAGTAGCAGTAGCGGGGCGAGCGAGAGGAACCTGAGAAAGGAGGGAAGCAACAACACATTTCTACTAGCTGCGCAGCACTCTTCCGGGGGGAAGCGCACGCCCCTCCCCCCACCAACCGACCACGTCCTTGCAGTAGGCACAGAAATCCGATTTACGATCCCCTCGCTCGTCACAAACTCGATCACGGCGCAGGCTTGCACCCCTCCCACGCGCGCGCAGTGAGCTGCCATAACAAACGAGACACAGATGAAGTGCAAAGAACCCTTCACTGAACATGGCTAGCGGAACGTTTCTCGGCAAAAGGTTTCTCTACTTGCAAGTCGGCAGACAGGCCTCGACACATCTTCTGGTCAGAAGATACGCAAAAGGGTGGGCTCCGACCGGAATCGAACCGGTGTCTCACGCACCCGAAGCGTAAATCATACCACTAGACCA
The DNA here is from genome assembly GCA_014805405.1 of Bunonema sp. RGD898. Lineage (NCBI taxonomy): Eukaryota > Metazoa > Nematoda > Chromadorea > Rhabditida > Bunonematidae > Bunonema > Bunonema sp. RGD898. The sequence continues at coordinate 56,361 of JACMII010000027.1, read as the reverse complement.
CGGAGCCGCATGCTGGGACGGGGTAAAGCGCAGGCAACGTGGCCGCTGCGCGAAGCGGTGTCTTCATGCTCCGCGCACTTCGACGGCTCCCTCTCAAACAGGAATCGTCGTCGCCGCAAGGCGGACGAACTTCGCCACGCAACGTTCGCCTTCTTTGCAGCACACGTCGCCTCTGAGAACGCCAGCAGGATCGGCGGCATGGCTGCTCGTTAGGCGTCTTTTCGAAGACCACGCTAGCATGACTTCTCAGCAGAGCCCGCTGCGGTGACAACGATTGCCCTGCTAGTTCTCGGTGAACCCGTGAGAAGAACGGCCGCCGAGTGTGTTTGCACAGCTTATGACGAGCGGACACTGCGAAACGAACGCGAACACACCCGGCGCAGTGAGCGGCGTGTTAACATCCCGAAAGTGGCTCTCACGAACTTCCGGGTAGGACACAAGACAACAACGAGCGTTGTGTTTTTGTTTGGCCCGAGGAGTCGCCTCGCCGATGACCGGTAGTCATCGAGTATTCTTGCGCAAGATACTCGAGCAAGGGAGAGTCACGTTTGTCCCCAGTTTGCTGCTGACCGACCACCGCCACCGCCGCCGCAGTATAGATCTCCGCCATGAAGCTAGAGAAGAAACTTAGCCTGATCAAGGAGATTCAACGATACGACGCGATTCTCTACACGCGCAAGAATCCCGTAAGCTGTGCCAGGTGTATCAAATAATGGTTTGGGTGGTTTAGGCCGAACGTCGACGCTGCTACTCGAAGATTGCCGCGAAGCTGGGCGACGGAATTACGAGTTTGTTTCAATTCCGTCAATTAGCACGTTGTGTCTTGTCAGCCGACGAATGCATCACCGCGTGGAAGTGGATCCAGACCGGCTACAAACGTCAGTCTCTCAAGGTCGGTCGTTTCGTGAGCGATTTGCACGTTGCTCGCAATGTTTAGCAAGACATTGCGGAAGCGTGTCACTTTCTGGACGACGTATTCCGAAAGCGAGCCGAGGTAAGCTCGAGTGGTGGTTGAGAGAACACCCTGCAGAACGACTGGTCCCAAGAGACAATTCGCCGACTCGTTCACGAAGTCAGTCTGCTGTGGGTTGGGAAAGGTCGACAGATCTCGTCCGAGGCCTGGCTCCACATCGCCGAGTGTGTCGGCAAATCGGGTACGCCTTTGGTGTACTTGACGTTATGAGTTGACTTTCAGAGGTCGACTGTCGTGAGCAATGGGGAAATCTGTACAAGTGTCGTGCCAGAGGTTGGCTCTTCATGCTGGAGTTTTTTTTGTCAAACCTACGGAATGTCTAGGTATCGGTTGCGCACAATTTGACGCTGACGAATTCGTCGAGCTCATGGCCTTCACTGGTGTCGACGTTCCCATGTAAGGCTGTTTCTCGGATATCGTCATATATCCAGAGAATTCTTTTAGTAACGACAGCCCTATCGAGAAGTCGACGTTGTGCTTCATCGAAATCGTGGAGAAATTTGCGCCCGAACTCGCAGCCGCTTCGTCGCAGGAACAGAAGTTGGCCGTCTGGGAGAAGGTGTCACAGGCAGGTCTCGTCCATCCCGAAGCGTCATGGGCCGGCAAACTGTCCTGGGATCTAGCGACCAAATGGAGTTGGCTCGTCGCGAAGGCTCAGGTCTGCAGCATTCCGAAGCGTAGGACCGATATCGGCAGGTCGTCGATCGGCGCTATAATCGTCGCAACGAACGTCGAGCTCGAGAAGTTCACGCCCTAATCGCATCGCTTCAAAGTGGCGACGTTCCCGATCTCGGAGCTAACGGGATTGACAGCACCGGCAACAACGACGACGACGACGATGACGATGCATCAGCAAACATCAAGCCGTTCCAATTCGGCACTTTTTCGGACGCTGAAGATCCAGAGGAGGAGGAGGATTCAACGGATCAAGCGCATTATAGCGGCGAAATTCCCGACATTTTTGACAACTCGAGCGACGAATGCGACCGTAAGGTGTTCGACTCGATCTTGGGGAAACGACCGCGCTACGATGCGGACGTTCGGTTCGACGAGGACGAGAAGGAGAGCTTGCTGAAAGACATCGATCTGCTGCGCCAGATCAAACGCGAGAAGAAGGAGCGAATCGAACGACTACGCGCGGTCCGTTCCTCTCGACAGTCCCTCGAGGAGAAGTTGACGTTGCAGGAAATCGAGAAGCTCGAGAGTCAGATTCCTCCAGGGGAAGCGTTCGACAACTGGCTTCATTGCATGGTCATTGCGAACGGTGGCGACGCGGTGATCGTCGAGGGCACGGTAGGCAGTCTCGTGTTTGAGGCGGAGGGGTCACGCCGAGTGCAGAGGTACTCGGCGTCCATCAAGTCGGACTACGTGCGAGTTCAACGCAAGAGCCAAGCAGAAGGCGGCCCACCGCCGTTGAGCGTGGATCTCAACGAGGAGCGAGGCATCGCTATCGTCACCTTTACGAACTAGCCATCACTACCACCACTCTCGTCACGCATTCATGTTCTCAGGATGATGAAAGTGCAATGTTCTGGGTTGTACAGTGCGAGTGGTGAGCATGCTTCCTGACGTGTGGGACACCGTTGTCACGAACTCGTAGCGCGGAACTGGACTTTGATCTCCCTGGGGCAGGCACTAGACGACAAGCGTGTAGTAGTGTATGGAGTTGCAGTAGAGCAGAGATACGATGATGCCGATCATCTGCATTCCTTGTCGGTTCTATGGCGGGCGGAAGAGGGGCGCTCACCTGGAAGAGTGCGAATCCGAATCCGACGCCTGCGAAGATCCAGGTCTGCTCGTCGAGCCACTTGACCAGTCGATCGTGACAGCCCTGCGTATGGAGATGATTTGAGAAAGGGATGCCACACACGCACGCACACAACATACCACATCATTGACAGCAGAACGAAAGGCCTGTGTGTTGTAATGGTAGATGGAGCAGAGCGGATCGACCGGCTGTATTGCCCAAGCGCGTCCCGCCTATTAGTGCAAGCGGACGGATGGCACTGATTGCGGAATGTCACAAACTTGAGCCTGCTTGCAACAGCTCTGCGGCACGAAACTCCTCGTTCCGCGCTCGCCGTTCGTCACGAACCAGAACGAGTTCTCGTAGTCGCGCGCCGCATTCCCACCGCCACAGCACTCCAGCTGAACAATCGGCTTTGCGACATTCGGAGGAGGGATTCACGAGACGCGACTGGCAGAGAAGCGAGAGCACACACACACACGACAGCACACGGCATGCAAGGGCGGCCCCCGTCAAACCCTGGTGAATCGCCACGGCCGTCGACCGCCGTCCATCTGGCACCGAGCCAGACTCGACGCGACCGGACTCTGCACGGTGGCGCCCGGAACCTAGAGGAAGGCGTGCAGGGGGCGGGCGTGCGAGCGACGTCTCGCATCGTACCTGGCTGCAACAGGACAGCGGCACGACCGGTCGCCAGTGATGGGAGATCGACGAGAGCGAGTCGTGGCGCATCACGTGCGCAAGCTCTCAAATCCAGCACGCTCTAGGAGCGGGGGTGTCGATCGAACTGACCGCTGTCGATGGGCTGTTTCCCGTGCCACACGCTCCGCAACCAGTCCTCGTCGCCCGTCGCACCGCAGCATTGCTCCTGTGGATCGTTGTTGCCGACGTGAAAGCACAGCTAGTTTCGCCTACATGATACTGCAGTCGATCGATGAGCGCGGTCAGTCGGCGATTTCGCTCGTTCTCCAGGGAGACGCCGTAGTCGCTGCGCATCATTCTCGCAAGCTCCGTCTTGAGAGACGGCCGAAGGAGCTGTCATGCGAGGAGTTTGAACACATTCACATGCAGGGGTTCACACACGGACGAACGAACGAACACATGCAGACTGCCTGCCAGTCGCGTCTGTGGATGGTGGGCGAGAAAAGAGTGACGCACATAGAACTGGATGGTGTCGATGAGCGGCCGAACCCAATAGTCCCTGGAGTAGTGGTTGTGCGTCAGATTCGACAGGTAGACCGGTGCGCGGTCGTTGGAAAACTAAAAATACACTGACGACGCCACGGCGGACAGACGACGGACCACAGGACGTTGGGGGAGGGGGAACAATGCATAGAGTCTACCTTATTCCTAAAGACGAGCGCCAGTGTGCCGATCCCGATCTCCGAGATACAGATCACGGCCGCGCACACGATGAACTGGAAACGAACTCAACGGCGTGTCGAAAGCGGGCGAAGATCTCGTCACCGTTCCGAGCACACAGCGTATCCTCTTGTTGGCGCCGCAGAACGCGAGAAACCCGACGATGCAGGAGATGGCGCCCACAATGATGGACATGCCCGCGGCGAAGATCAGAAGCGGGTCGTCCTCGGAGAAGTGGACCTGTCATCGTCGCGTGCATTCGATGATCGATCGGACTGCACGAGGCGGTACCAGTTGGAGGACGTAGCTTCGCTTCGGGTCGATGAGCATCCAGATGCCGAGAAAGATAAGGAACAGGCCGGAGGCCCAGTAGAAGAAGGTGTAGACGTAGAGACAGAGCTGCCAACATCGGCTGCCCCGCCGATTCACGCTCATTGCCGCCGCCGCCCTGCAATCGGTGCGCATCTAGCTGCGAGAATTGTGTGACTTCGCTCGGGCTGGAAGTCAGGCGGTCGGCGAGACGCAGAGTGTATGCAAATCTCTCGCTCGCTTGGAACGCTGCGTGCAGCGAGAGGGGGGGCGGGAGAGGGTGGATGGGGGTTAAAGTGATTGTGAATGAGCGGCTGCCGCTGCTGCTGCTGCTGAGGACGGAGGCTTACACAACTCCCCGCGAGTGTCGTTCTGCGGCAGGCCCAACGACGCACCTGCTCTCTCTCTCCCTCACTTGCCCGGCGTTGATCAACGGCAGTCGGAAGCGAGAGCATGGCGGGAAGAGACCACTGCCCTGGTGCTGCTGCTGCTTGCCAAGAACGACGAAAGGGAGGAGCAGAACAAACAAGGGCAGATCGCCCTTCCCTCCCTGACTCAGCACACACACGCGCACAAGCATGGCACGCGCACAGGCCACCACTATCGATCGATGCAAGGAGAGAGAGCGCGAGACGGGCTGCTATCGGGCGGAAGACGAGGGGGGAAGGAGGGCGTATCAAGACCAGGGGAAATGACCTGGAGCGTACGTAGCGGCGGAAAAGCCCATGTTCCGGTTCGATCGAGTGACACTTCACAACGCCGGTGATCGGCGTCCCCGATTCACTTTCTCAGCATGCTCACTAGGTCTGAGTTTCCCCTGTGCGGCCGAAACCGCGAGAATGGGAACGGGAAATGGGGCCGTTTACGAGGGCGGAGGATGGGGGATGGAGAGCGACCAAAATTCTAAAAGCCCGGAGAACGGGTGGAGAGCTCAACTCTAATGCTCATCCTTCAAGTTCTCACTTTAGTCGCACTATCCGAGAAAAGCACAGTTCGATATTACTGAGAACGACTCTCATGAGAGCGCTTTTCTCGGCGTTCCTTGTCCTCATGTGATCTCTCATTTCTGCGAAGACCTTTGGTGCGATAGACGCAACGAATGAACGATACGCACCGAGGTAACACATGCCATTTGAGTACTCGCATTTATTGCTTGCATATATGCAATCAGACGAATGCACGAGACTGGTGCCGGGCTATGTGCATTCAATTCTCATGATACCCGCAGATCAAGCTTGCCTACATCCTAGATCTGCACGACCAGACGCAGGACAACGAGCGTTCGATCGTCGATACGGCACAGCGCGATGGGATTCTCCGCGAGCGTCAGATTGCGTGCTGACATTGACTCCGAAATCTTAGCGCATCAACAAACAGACACGCGCTGTCGGTTATTGACCGAGCGCAAGTTGCAAAGCAAAGTGCTCGACTTCACGTTAACGGAACACTGTCCGCATCATGAGGGATGGTGTTCACGAGTGATCTCCGCTCTACTCTGCATTCCATTGCAGACTACTGTGATCCAGTGCGTCGAAAGTGGGCGATCTTACGAGCCGGCAAGACGGAAGTTGGCTTCGACAATTACGTTCACGCTCATTGCGACTTCATTGTGTCTGGAAAACAGGAGAGAGGAATCTAGGGCACGACGGATGTAGCGTGATGGTTGAGATTGGATTAGGCCGTCTAAGGTAGACCGACTGTCGACTTTCATCTGTCTAGTCGTAGTTGCAGGGCGCATCGGTGTTTCATCGTGCAGGCAAGGGAAGGGAGAGAGAAGGGGAGCAGAAGATCGAAATAGGTCCCACTCTCACTCGTCTCACAGATCGGGAACATCTCTCTCGCCTGAGTGAATAATTCGACACACTCGAAAGGAAGAGCAGAAACTCGACCCCCTGCAAGTTATCTCTCCCTCTCTCCTGAGTGTCCAGCGGGAGATTCATCTCGGAAGTTTGGCACGCTTCCAGCATGAACCAGGGTCATCGCCCGAAAATTGGTGATGCCGATTGACGTGCGAATCGGTTTATCGCCGCGGCGCCAGTGAATCGCCGCCTCCTTCACTAGAGTGCATCTGTTGTTTGATGGTTTGCTCCCCCCCGACTTGCTGTCACGCTCATCGGCGCGTCTCTAATGCAGTAAGTTGCCGCTCTCGCTATCCGGCGACGGGATCCAATCGCTCACTTTCAATCCAGACTCCCCTCCCCCCGTTTCGGCCAGGACTATAAAGCGAGTGCAGTCTCCACCCTCTTGTTGACCGCGATCTTTCACTCCCTCTCTCCCTCCTCCTCCTCCGATCGCCTTCGGAACGCGCGTGCGTGCACCCTTCCGCCTAATCAGGCGTGTCGTGATTTGTCTCAAGAAGAAGAAGACGGAAATACGTAGCCCGTGCCCGCGCGTTCATTCCTCGCCGAGCGAGAATCCCATCAACACCGAGCGCACCGACCGCCGTCGGACTGCAACTCGACGAGGATGGGAGTGCGATCGCAAGCAGAAACAGCAATTGCCAGAACGGTATTCTGCCTTCTGCTACTCCTCAACGGTACGTCATTCTCTTCTTGCCCCTCATATCACATGTAACTGACCGACTCTCGTCTAGTGCCGCTGAACGCCGAACATGCGCTCGCAACCACAACCACTCGGACGGAATCGTCGACCATCCTGAATTCTGCATCGTCGCTCAAGTACGAGGGACATCCAGTGGAGATCAAAATGTCCACCGAAGGTTAGTTGCCATCCGTTCTTCGCAGTCAAAAATTGGTCAGGCGGTCTTCAACTGTATCAGCACTGGCTCGACCAGGCTCTGTCCGGACTGATGGCTGCTGTCGCCAATAAGCGGTACGAATCCGAGTACGTCTCTCCCCAAAGCATAGTAGCATGACGAACCTACCGGAGTATGCCAAGGACCGTCTGGTTGCTTGCTCGAAGCAAGCGCACACGGTTCATGAACACGCGAAGTGTGTCAACGCCTTGATCGAGATTGAGAAGGGGATTGGAATCGACTCGAAGACCGGTTGGTCTTGGATCCTTTCGAGAAATGCCACATGCAATTCAGGGATCGTGGTGGCCAAGAAGAAGAAGACCACCAAGAAGTCTCGCCGCCTGCAGAGCGGCGGCCGCTCCAAGTCGTATCGGACGGGATTCCATGACAAATCCAAGGTTCTAGCACACGTTTCAACTGGCCCATCGCCCACCAATTCAGAATCGGAGCAGTCCCAAGTCGACTTTCCGGAAGTACGTCAAGAAGACGGATCGAAAGTCGGCAAGGAAACAGCCAATGACGCCCGTCCATACGTCCACCAAGTCAATGAATAAGGCGTCTGTGGCGGCGAAACTAAAGAAACTGGTTTGGGACTCCTTTGCTACAACATGGACTTTCGCGTTCAGAGAAGAAAACTTCCTTCAAAGATGAAGGTGCGGAAAGTGAAGAATCAGAAGTGGCAAAGTCCGCTGAGGCGCTCGAAACGAAGCGCCGAGGAGCCGCCCGCCAGGTTCAGCGTCATCAAAAAGGTGCGCGAGGGGAGAGAAAAGAGGATTCAATCGCCACGACAACAGAACAAGTACCGGCTGATCTCGGAGATGCCCGAGAAGTCGCCGTTCGGCATCGTCGCCAAGTACCTGACCGAGACGGTGCGTTCGCTCAAGAAGAAGAAGGAGAAGAAGAGGTGAGACGAACGGCTCGTTGCTTTCGACTTGGTGCGTACAGCTGGCGCCAAACGCTGATGGAGATCCAGATCGAGGGCAAGAAGGCCAAGGAGCGGCGATCGGCGAAGGTTCGTTGCCAGATTCTGTCGAGTCGACGATTCGCGACTTGAGGAAGCGATGAAGCGGCACATGGAGATGCTGATGATCAAGGGCCAGGACGATGCGCAGAACAATCTCGACGAGCGTCGACCTCTCGCCATGAAGGTCGGACGCCAGTCTCGTTCCCGTACAAACCAATTGCAGAAGCTCGAGGTGCTCGAGGAGTTCGCGGGCGACGAGAAGGGTCGGGCGTACGCAGAGGCAAAGCAGATGGAGAAGCAACTGACGCCCGAGCAGAAGGCCATGCGCGCGCCGATGCAGCTGATGCGCGACGGAATCAAGTTGGCGAAGATGCTGCACGGCGAAGATGTAGCCGGGTTCGAGAACAAGACCGTTCGGCTGATTTCCCCTCGATTCATGTCGCTTGTTCCGGACGAGGAGTCCGGCAACCTCACCGACGTGGTTTGTTTTTCTTTTCCTAAAACGATCGACTTCTTGTACGGGGCACGACAAGAACGTCCCCCTTCTAGGATCTCATACGGCGTTCAGTAGACCGTGTGAGGAGACGAAAATTGAGCATTGCAAGCTTCGTAGTCTGCACACCGATCCCCCCATTCTCTGGCACCCTGCTAAATGACCTTTTCTGGCAACGAGATCAAGGGGTGTCGTTTTGCCACATCCCGTATTTCCTCCTCCAATCGACAGGAGAACGTACTGTCGCCGTCCCTGTTCGCGCTCCACAACGAGGGCGTCGGATGGGAGAGGAACCTGAGCGTCAACGCCTTGCTTGGTACGGAGCGGCGCTCTCTTTTCTGAGCAACGGGAAGGCCGTTTGCAGGCGGCACTCTGAACGAGGAGACCGAGGAACTGCTGAACTTTATCGTCGAAGCGAGTGGCGTCAGCGATGCAATCGACCACCTCAAGGTGGGGGAACGGACGGACGGTCGTCCGGTGCAAGCAAGCTATTGTGGCGGCGGCGACTTTAGGAGGAGAAGGTGAAGAAGGAGGGCACGGACGATCTACGCGGCCCGCAAGGGGAGCCGCTCTACTTTACGAAGGACAACATCACGACGATGTTTGGCGAGGGCGAGAAGCACAAGATCGAGATCTTTGAACGTCTTCAGGAGACGTACTCGCCACAGCAGGTCTGTCTAGAGATCCTCCACGGCGACGACGATGTTCGAAGCGCACTTTTCCCGCTATGTAGATGGACGAGTTCAAACGACTGGGCTATTCGACGCTGAACGACCACCAACTCGAGTTGGTCTATGGCCAGCGCTCTCCGTACGCCAACAATCGAACGCTGGGTCGCCTACGTGCGATGAACGTGACGTCGGCCGACGCGCTCGACGTTCACATGGACAGCGCCGTGGACGAACTTGCCCGCGAGGCGCGCGCCTTCCGCGTTCGACGCAAGGACATCGTCGGAACGCCGATCCTCTTTACGGCCTTCATCAACGACCCGAAGGCCGTGTCCCAGAGCATCATCCTCTCGCCCGTCCTCTTCTCGCCGCTCATCCAAAGCCCGGTTCGCTGTTTGCCTGTCTGCCAGTAGACCATGATCCACCAGGCGATCCTTGGAATTGTGCTTCTCTCGCCCTGGATGTTCGTCCCAGTTATTGCCTCTCCGCGACTGGTACGTGATTGACGTTTTTATTCTACGAAAAAAGATACACGCCTCTTTAGCTGTTTCCCGTGGTGCTCAGTCCGATCGTCCTAAGGTTTGTCTCTGTGATTCTCAAACCTGCATCATTCGTTGTAGTCCCATAGTCCTCTCGCCGCTAGCTGCGCTTCCAGGTGCGGTTGCTTTGCCACCATGAAATCAAACGCTGCCTTTCAGTGATCCTGTCGCCTGGCGTCATGGTGCCCGTCGTCCTGTCGCCGCTCGTCATGACGCCTTTCGTGCTTAGGTTTGCTCGAGAAGTTTACTTTCAACAGCATCATATAGTCCCCTCCTGCTCACGCCCGTCATTCTGAGGTATATGTGGTGATTTCAGTACTTTTATCATAACATTCGAATAGTCCCTTCGCACTTTCGCCTTTCATAGCTTCCCCGACGGCGCTCAGCCCGATCATCTTGAGGTATGTTTGAGCTCAGACCTTTCTCCATATCATCATCATTACTTTTAGTCCCTTCGTTCTCAGCCCCAGCAGTAAGTTGAGGATTGATGCCGATACTTGTTGATCAAAAGAGCATCTCGAAATAATTTCTAGTTTTCTCGCCCGTCGCCTTTACGGGCGTCATTCTCTCGCCGTACGCACTCTCTCCGTCGATCCAGTCGAACGCCACCGCCATCACCGTGTTCGGATCGCCGAGCTGGCTCAGCTAACCTTCTCTTCACACTCATCCCCGCGTCTTGCACGCAATCTCAGTTCTCTGCAAAAGCCAAAGAATGTCTTCCGTAGCAATGACATAGCTACAAAGCACAGCAGAATTTGTGATCGATGTCTGACCGTCTTTGAACGAATCGTCTTTAGGCTGATAATAAAAGAAGATGACGGCGCGACTTTGGTGTCGTCGCCAATGCGAAAGCTTGTCGCGAGCGGGATGATCGAGTCGAGGTAGAACGACAGCAAAACTGTCCGCTAATCGGTGACGACCACTCGGCAACCTCAACAAAAGTCTGCTCGGATACGTGCTTCACGTGTCGACGGACGTGGATCTGCTGATTCGGACGAGTGGCGAGTGGTGGATCAGCGACTTCATGATGTGGCAGGCTTGTGGAGGAGCTGATAAAATTTGGTCTATCCAGCCTATGTATTCGGTCTACGTCTTTGACGCTGGTTTGTGGCCATCGTTTGATGCAAGCCGACTTGTGAAAGCTGTCATCTTTTGAATGTTGAATCAAGCCAACGTGCTGCGAACAACAATTTAATGTCAACAAATGCACAACTACATATATGTTTTCTCTGCGGTCAATGTCACTATACTAGCTGTTGATACTAGAGGCACCACTTGTCTACATATCATGCATGTCGAGAAATCGCCAGGCATGAAGAATCCTCCCTAGCCGTTCAGCAAGTCGGCAATCTCACACAGGAGTTTTTCGTTCTTCATCGCGTACAACTGCAACTGGTTTTCGAGTACAAGCTACGTGTTCACAAACCTGTGCATCCCAAAGCATCTCGAGCACTAGCTTGTCGTCCGTCGCGGCCAGATCGACAGCCTCACTGAGGGTCGGCTAAAGGACATGCTCTTCCGCAAGCCTCTCTTCTAGAAAGCCCAACCTGAAGACGGAAATACGGCGCTTGATAGGCGTGCGCCAAATCTCTTGCCGCGTCCACTATCGAACCGTCCGAGATGCCAATCTTAAACAAAAGAAAGGTGTATTCAGAGCAAAAATAAGAGACCTGTTCCCGAACCATGTCCTTCAGTGCGTAAAAGGCGCTCACTTGACGCTTGATACTGAGTCGAAAGATGTCGACAGCGTGTAGTGACAAACATACCTGCCTGCTGGGCCGTACGTTCCGGCCCGTAGATCGCCCAAATCGACCAATTCCACCGATTTGGACTTGTTTCGACCGGTTCCGATCGAGACGATGCATCCGTTCGCAAGGGCTCTTCCCGACTTCTGCACTTCCTAACTGGCACATTTTGAATGGGGAACAATCACCCCAGCTTTGTCGAGCTCATGCAGTTCGGACAGAAACTCGCCGCACGGATTGTTCAGCACCATACCGCCGTCCACAAACGTGGCGTCCACGCTGGGGAAATAGGTCGGAGCAGCGCTGAACGAGGAGGTATTGATCGATCGATGCATGCATAGTGTGGTTAACAGGAAAGGCAACCTCGAACATCTAGCCGCTTTCCAGAGTTTCCAGTCCGGTTGGCCATATCCATTTTCCGTAATTGAACCATCTTTAGCACCTCTCCATTCCTCAACTTTTCCCTCATTCTCCCAGGAGCAGAGCTTCATCAACTGGAGCGGCAGAACATCGGCTCGGGTTGTGGTCACCATGACACTAGAAATGGAATCATCCTCGCGAACAATGATGGCAACTGCGAACCGTTTGCTCTTCTCCTGCTCCAAGTCTCCGAGTGTGGTTTTCTCGCCGAGTTCTCGCTTCAGCATTGACTCAAAAACTTCGGGATTGTAGAGACGCGGTCCCGCAAAGACATCGTCCTTGAGACGAATGTACAGGCGGCGACAGTGGTCGGTTGATTTGCCTATTTAACACGTAATTCATACGGAAACAAACGAACCACGCGCGAGTGCCAGAGCCAAGATTGCGCCAGTGCTGGTGCCCGTGAATGCGTCGAATTTGGATGACAAATCATTCCTGGTTCCCAGTCGTTTTTGCAACGGGTTCAGTCGTTTTTGCAACGCGTCCAGAATCTAGTCCTTGTTGGTGATGGAATTGCATGAGGTGAAATGCCTGAATGGCGACGAGTCCTCGGATTCCGCCACCGTCCAGCGACAAGATATGCGCGCCACGGTCATTACCGTTGGTGTTATTTATCCTGTTTGGGGCACATGTATTTGTGTTGGCCTTTTGCTGTGGAGCGGGAACAGGCAACATCGCCGCAGGACTCTGTTGTAGTGTCAAAGAAACCCACTGTTGTGATATTCGCTTCCAACACCGCCGCCAAAATCCGCCGTGCTCCCGCGCAGCCTTCGACTGGTCCACGAGTTCTTGTTGCTTTCGGCGGGCAAAAGCTGTTCGGATTGCTATCGTCTAGACACGAAACGATTACGCTTCAACTCGTCCGGATCATTTTCGGCACAAGCCGCGTCATGATACTCGCGATTGGCCTTGCTGCATTTGCTGTCGCTCGGAATCGTGATGCGATTCGGATTGGCGCCAAAACAGATCAACGCCTTGAAGACGGACGGATGGCCGGACTGCACGTTTCGACTGTGCCATGTCCCTGTTATCCATGCTAACCTCTACTGCCGATTTGAGAGCTTTGCTATCGACCGGCGCGCCGAATGCATAGAGTGTAAAGACCGCAGCCAAGTCTCCTCGTTCCGCCGCACATTCGAGCGGAGTTTGACGTTGAGCATTTGTTTTCCTTAGGTATGATTCAAGTAGTTGATCGTTCGCGTCCGAAATCCCGGACAGAAGGGCGTGCAGGGACTACAATAACTCGTTCGATCTTATAATACTCTGCATCGAGCACCTTCTTCGCCATCTGCTGGAAGATCCAGCATGTTTTCGTGACAGCATTCGAATTTTGCTTTGCGCCTTCCCTCAGCTGGCGGCAGATCTCGTCATTCGGAACGCAGTCACGGAGATGCTTCTCCGCTTTTCGTTGCCAGTCTTCATCGTGATACTGCTGCCCCAAATGCTAAATCGGGGGATGTGCTGATAAAAGGGGAGAAAACCTGTCGAAAGCCACTCCACATTTTCCGCTGATCGACCGTTGCCGACATTCGAGCGGCAACGATGGGTGCCGCATTTTGCAGAAGAGTGGTCGCATGGCGTGCGACCTGTGAAACAGGCGTTGCTACACAAAATCAATCAAAATCGACAATATGTTCTGGTTTCATATTTATAAAAGTGCAGTCGCAAACTGGAGCGAGTGGCAGGAAGAAGTAATTCGACTCGGTGCCTGGAAATTAGTCGATTGGATGAGAGCGAAGAAGGGACAAGCTATGTAGAGCACCGACCAAGGTCATCACTGATAAGAGAAAGGGTGATGACAATAGGCAAAATTATGAATTATCAGAATGTTTGCCACTAAGACACGCTTCGTAGGCGACTGCAATCTCTGCAATGAAAGCAGAACACGACGATGATGCAATTCAGTGGAGCTTAGGATTGCGGTTCCCATGAGAACCGTGTTCACAGAGGGGAGAGGTTTTTCCGAGCTTTGGAGTAAGAAAATGATCCGGATACAGAGTAAAATTGTTAGAGCTCGAGATGGCTTATCGTTTCAAGTCCAGAGGTTGAGGTGGGTAGGCCAAGAAGTAGCATTCCCCTCGGCTTTCTTGAAAACGTTCAGCTGTCCGTTAGAAGTTCCGATTACAGAAAGATTACTCTTTGCATAGAAATGATCCCAATTTGAACCAAAAACCATTCGTTTTACCCTCGTCCCCGCGTTCGTCTATTTCGCGGGGACTGCAGCCCTACTGTAGAGGCCCCACTCCATCCATTCAGTCGAACGCCACCGCCATCACCGTGTTCGGATCGCCGAGCTGGCTCAGCTAGCCTTCTCTTCACACTCATCATCCCGTCTCACACGCAATCTCAGTTCTCTGCGAAAGCCAAAGAATGTCTTCCGCAGCAATGACATAGTCACCAGCATTCCTTCAACGTGTGACCGACATCTTCATGGCGATGAGTTTAAGATAAAATACTGCCCTCGTCGCAGGGGAATAACGTGCATGCGAGCGATCGAACGGAAGAGAAGAGACGAGCTAGACCAGCATTGAAGAGTCGGTCGAAAGACGGGACGGGTGGTGAATTGCAACCAACTGCAAGAACTGCTTTCAGCGCCGTGTGCACATGGGCGAAACCTCGCGTTTCTTCGGTCCAACCAGATTTTCGGCGGCGACATGTTCGAGTCCATTCGCTCCAAGCGCCAGCACCGAGAGATGTTTGACTTCGTTCGCGAACGCGTCCAGAACGGGAATGTCGCGCACTTTGACCAGAATCGAGGGCGACACTCTGAGGTGGGTCGGTCGCTCGTGGAACGACGGCTCACGGCAAGGAGGGAAGAACCCTTACTCAGAGCTCCTTGTCTCGGTGCCGCTCTCCTCGTTCTGCAGTCCCTTCGATAGCCTCTCGTTGCCCGAGGAGTCCTCGAGCACTCGCTGTTCGTCGTCGTCCTTCGGCGACCCGATTTTCCGTTCGGCCCGAAGCCGTCGAGGCGCAGCCGTCACGGTTCCGATTGCGTCGATGCTGTTGTTTCCACCCGCGCGTCCAATGCTATTGACGTTCGCTGTCGTCGTCGAATCGCCTCCGTTCAGATACGTGAACGCCGTCAACTGAAGGTGTCGTTCACGTGCGATCGTTCATCGACCGAGAGACAACCTTTTCGGGGATCTGTATTGAGGGCGGCGGACCGGCGACGCTCTGCACGTTGTGCACGCGGATGGCGCGGCATCGTTGAGTGAGCGCCAGCGCAAACAGGGACACGATCGTGATCAGGACCGACGACGTGGTGATCACGTAGAGAATGCTGAGATCGATTGTCAATTAGGAAGTTGTCCGCCCACATGTTCCCAGTGTTGCTTGACGACGACGATGACGACGATGATGATGAGGACGACGCCGCCGTCTTGTTGTGTCCATTCTCGGAGGTCGAGTTTTCCGCCTTCTCCTCCGCCTTTCCATTTCCGTCGGTCGCCGCTGCAGCGGCCGAGGACGAAGACGTCGAGTCGGTGGATGTCGTCGTGGCGTCCTGAACGCAACGCACACGCTTAAGATCGCATAACGGAGAGTGGCACCTTGAACGGATCGATGAGTTGGTCGCCAATCTCGTCGATGATCTTGTTCAGACCTTCCATGTAGTTCTTGGCGTTGAACAGATTCGTGTACTGGTTGAAGACGCGCTGCATCAGGTCGGACGGCAACTTCAGGTCCGAGCCCGTCTGCGCAACACTCCTTCTCTATCAGCGCATTGCTTAAATCGTACCCGAACGTACGCCAGTTTGGCCTGCTCGATGCCGATCAGAAGCAGGAAGTTCTTGCACGTCTGATTCGAGAGACCGTACTCGTCGGCGAGCGCGTCACCAAAGTTGATCTACAAATGTCCCGAGGTCAGCCGACTTTCTCGCCGTCAACCAACCAGATCCGTGTCGGTGATGCTCTGATTGGAGGCGGTCTGAATGCGCCGCGCCAGGATCACGTAGATCTGGATGCCGTCCGTTCCGTTGGCCGCCGTCTGACAGTCGGCCGGCGCCGTGTCCGTGTACAGGATGTTCGCCGTTTGAAGACCTAGGTTTGTGCCCCTCGCCGGCTTGCCGCCGCCACCCCAAAGGCACCGCCATACGTTCGACTTGCTTGAGGATGTTCTTGTGGATGGACTGCCGCCACTGATCCGTGAGGATGTGGTCCGGATCGCAGAGCGTCGACCCTACGATCATCGGTCGTTGCAAGCTCGAACGTTTCCAGCCACTCTCCACCATTCCAAGTGTTGCAGAGCGTGGCGTTCACCCTCGGGTCGGGATACGTCGACGGCAGCCAGAGTTCGGTGTCGGCGCGCAGTACGGTTCCCGATGCGAGCAGCAGCGATAGAAGGGACAGCATAGTCGTGGTCGTGTGTTCAGTCGCCGCCGATCATCTCGCCGTCCGGACCTGTAACGAAGAGTCAGCGGCAGCAGCTAGGCAGGCAGGCAGGCAGGCAGCAGGCAGACGGACGGATACACGTCACTGGCGGATCCAGTCTTGGTGGAGGATAAATCGGATCACTGGAGGAGGAGGAGGCAGTGCTGGCGACGCTGATCGGGCCCACTGTGCGCGCAGCAGCAGATTGCTCGCGCGTGCGGGACCGTGATGAAGAGAGAGAGGGAGAGGGTGGAGAGGATGCGCGACAGGGGGAGAGAGAGAGCCGGTCGAGAGAGAGAGAGACGGCGGTGGTGGTGGCTCTTGAACTGTGCTGCTGGGCGCCCCCCCCTCCTCCCGTCGCCGCAGAGCAGCCACTTCCCCGCAAACTTGGAGTGCGCGCACACACTCACCCGTCTGCTCGCTCGCTCGCTAGCAAACTATCACCAACACCACAACCATCAGAAGACACTCTCAACTCACTGCATTCACTCTAGAGTTCATGAAAATGCATTGCTGCATGCGGTGTGACCAGCGAGCAAAGACGATCGAATGATGGCGTTTAAATCCATCCAAAAGGCACAATCAGTCGAGACGAGCCCCTCCCCGTCTGATCACCCTTCAACTGCGCATCACTTCAGAAGCCGTTCATTCATCTTCACGTGTGCATGCAATAGCGTCGAACACTTGACGCCAGTTGAGATGCACGATTGTGAGGTGTGCGTGACTGTGAGAGAAGAACATCGACTTTGTCCTAGCACATATTCGTCATGGCTCTCTTAAAGCTGAAGAAGGGCAGTTCTGTCATGTCGGTCGGTGCAATGCAAATCGGGGGAGGAGAGCTGGAATGGTTGCGCCATCATCGTCTCCCTAGCTGTATGATGCTGCTGCTGCGGCTGTCAGTGTCTCGGGGTGAAATCTGATCTCATTTTCCGGAAAGTAGACATCGTCATGTAGCCAATGTCTCTCGCATTTTGCACGTCGCGTGTGTTTGATTGTGTCTCCTGTCTTGTCACCTGAAAGTGCCGTGCGTTCCGCAGCAACTCATCTATCGTGTCTACTACCGGTGTGTCTCGGCGATGTGTGGAAGTGACCGATTGATTGATTGATTGTCGGATGATGATGATGATGACAACACACCAGGCATACCTCGTCTTGGACAATTGACAGCGTCATCGTTCGAATAAGCCTCTTCCTCTCGTTCACTCCCTACGGCCACTCACGTATCCCTTGTTGTTGTGTGATCTGCGTCGGCAGACGACGACGCCCACGACGAGAGCAACCACCAGTAGAATGATGGTCAACGCACCGCCGCCAATCACTGCAATGAGAAGTGAATGGTGTTGGGGAGGGAATCAACTGGCTACTACTACTACCTAGGTAGTGGTCCCGCGCCCAACCCTCCAACCGATCGATGCCACTCGATGCGGGCGAGACGGCTGAGTCGGTCTCAAGCGTTTGGAACGGATTTTCGGACGGCGCTTTCGTCGAGGTGGATGTCGTCAGGAAGGTCGGCAACTAGGACGATCACTTTCACAGAGGACCGTTCGCACAACAGACCACATCTTCGACGAACTTGACGGGCACTTCGTGCTGTCGAACGGGCGCCCGCTCGTTGGACTGCACCTGCTTGGGCGATATGCCGGGTCCGTAAAAGTCGGCTGGCGGCATTCCCGACGACTGGAACAGACCCGATAGCATAATCATTCGCGATGAGCCTCACCCCCAGGTCGTCCTCGTCGTCGGGGTTCCATCCGTTGCCACTGCCCTCGACCACTGCTCTGTGGCCGTGCGTTGTTGCGAGTTTCGCTCCGCCCGGCCTGGGGGTCGCCGCGACGATGGCGCACACTCCAAGCGCCCAGACGACTCGATCCAGCAACATGATGACACAACTGCGATGAACGACGTATGTGTATGTGCGCATGAGGCAAGCACGCGTGCGCGCACACACACATTTCCGATAATTGGCGAGTGCACGAGGCTGCCAAGGAATGACGGCTTGTAGGGCGGGGGCCAGTCGGGGAGGGGAGGGTTTCCCCGGGAAACCGGCCATCCAAACGGAGGATCAAATTTCCACTAAACGGAGAGGACGAGGAATACGAGGGAGGGATGTGGAGTTGGAGGAGACGCGAGTTTCGTAAAACCATCAATCTGTGTTGTTTCATCACCGCCGACAGCGCTGCACGGTTGGGTTGATGGGGGCGACACGACAGCGAGGAGGGGGGAGAAGAAGATAATAATTGGGGCGGCGGGCGTCTGTGTCCGGTTGGACTTTCTCTCCTGCTGATTAGGTCACAACCGCTGCCACTGCCGGAGTGAGATTCCTGTCTCTGGCGCGTGGTACTTTGAACGAGTTCCTTTGCTTACAATGCGGCAGGAACAGCGACGAGCAGCCAGCTGTTGTGGGGAGGAGGAACGCGCAATGATGAGTGTGTGGGTGTGGGAGGAGGAAGGGAAGGAACGAGCAAGAGGGAGAGAAAGAGAGAGAGAGAGAGAGAGTGGAAAATGAGTCACTCCCGTCGTCCATGCGCAAGGAAGCAAGCAGCGACGGACACATGATTAGGGTGTACGCTACTGCAGCAACGAGAGGGAATCTGTCCCAGCGCGCGCGTGTTAATCAGGAAACTCGCGAGAGAGAGTCGGTTGCACGAAACAACCTCGGGAATTGGATATAGCACCGGCGGTGTGGGGAAAACAAGTGCGTGGGACGCGAGAGGGTGTGGAAGAAATGAGTGCGCGGGAAAGAGCGAGAAAAAAGTGTGAAGGAGACGATGATCGAATCTTCTCTGCGCTACTACCGCTGCTGCTGCTGCTGCTGTCGGGATGCTGGGAAGAGACGACGACTGACTGGACGCAGCATAAAAATGTCGCTCGCACGCCGTCGTCGCCCCCCCCCCCTGCGAAGATGTACACGCGCGATGGGGACGACGGGAAATGAAAGCAGCAAAACTGCACTCGTTTCAGCGCGCTAGTACGAGGCGGGAAAAAAGTGAGCGTCGCCGGCGAGTGTTTCGTTGTTGTTGTCGTCGCAAATGGAAGTCGACTTATCGAGGGCGACGGTGCCTCGATGAGTGGACTGAGGAATGAGGTGGGAGAGAGCGAGGGCGGTTGTAAAAGGCGAGGAAGGGAGGAGGGAGAGGAGAGGGAGGAGGATGCACGCACATGCAGGGAACGTTTGTTCTTGTCGAGCGGTGAGAGTGTTTGGTGATGAGCAGACTGAGAGGCGAGGCAAAAGGGCGGCCGACACTTGTGTGCGGGCGGCGGCGGCAGCAGCAGCAACAGGCGCGGGTGTTTGCGGCGAGCGAGAGGAGGGGCGCCACCGCCGCCGTCGTCGTCGTCGCCAAGTCAATGCAACGCGTCGCTGCCGCTGCCGCCACCGCCGCAATCATCACGCTACTGCAACTGAAGGGGAAAGGAGAGACGGAGAGGAGACACGACGGCGACAGCAGCAGCAGCAGTAGTAGTCGATGATGCGCGCGCCCACCGGAATGGAAGAGCAGGGCATCGGCAGAGGGAGGAAGAGGAAGAAACGGCGTCACGGTCACTTCTCACACAGAACCGCAAACAACTTGAATGTGTGTGTGCGACACGGCCAGCAAGACACAAGGACACGCCGAACGAGCGGCGCTCGGTCGCTCATCACCGAACCCGTGTCCACCAAGAAGGAGAGGAGGCTGAGATCGATCGGTCGTCCACTGTATGGACAGAGCTAATCCTCAGAGTCGTCTGTTTGCTCTTCCACGACGCGTGCCCGTCTGGGGAAACGGGGACAGCGCGCTTGATCAGAAAGCTAGTATGGATGGGGAGGGGCATGTGTGCAAATGCACAGAGACAATAGAGGAGACATCAGACGTTGCTGCATGCTCGAGCATGTTTCGAAAGGCTCACGACGAGAGAGTGGGAGTGGGAACGGACTGAACCGCGAAGGTCGTTTGTCTCCATCATCAGGCATGCATTCGCAGTCGTCTGAGAGAGAGAGGGAGACAGGCGAGAGTCGAAATTAATGATGATGATTGGATGCACGGACGCGCTCGAGAGGGGGACTCAACAATGACAACAGAGTGAGCCTCAGTACGACGGGTGGTCCGCCGTGCAGTTGCCGCTGCCCAAACGGCTACTGGTTCCGGGAGAGAGAGGAGCGGAGACTAGTGCTGCACCACCACCACCACCGCAGACAAAATGGCGGTGCTGGTCGGTGGCGGTGGGAAACGGGCTGAAAGGAAGTGGGAGGGGGAGAGAGAGGGAGTGGGGCGATGCACGAAGCCGCGCAGTAGTGGAGAACCAAGGAAGCAGGTCGCCCCCAGGGAATCAGAAGGCAGCACTGCAACTCTCGTTTCACAGACACCGCGCCATCCGCCGTGCATTCGGTGGGATTGAGATGTGAGATTGGCGAGGAGGCATCGCACTCTCATCCTTCCTCCTGTCTCCCTCTTGACGGTGTGTACAGAGAGACGAGACAGTTCAAAGGAAAGGGAGCGACAGTCCTCGTCTCTTGGAGAAGGGCTGGGGGAGGCCGCTGATCGAGAGAGGGGCGATGGGAAAACGAGCGCTGCGGCAGCAATCCCGTAGATCGATCAGCTCGGAGGCGGGGGCGAGAAAGACCGCAACAAATGGACTGGCCAGGAAAAAGAAATACCCAGAGGATGGGCAGAGGGGGAAGGGAGACAGGTGGCGGCGAGACGAATCTCTCCCTCTCCCTCTGCCAGTGGTGTGTTTGTGTGACAGAAGAAGAATGTGCTGCTGCCATTGCTGCCAGTTTCCCTCCACTCCCACGTCTGGATGCGTGTGACCCCGCCGCCGCAGCAGCAGCAGTGCGTGTCGTCATGTGTCATTTCAACAGATCCCGCCACCGCCGCCGCCGCAAGGACAGGTGACGCCAGAAACGAAAGAAAATCCAGGCCCGATGCGTGCGAGGAGGCAGCAACGTAAACAGAAAACAGGAAAGCGCAAGCTCGACTCCTCATCGTCATTGATCGTCGTTCACTAGACGATCGAGAGCGTCGAACAATACTGATGGTGAGCGACGAGTGTTCTACGTCTTCTTGATGGGCTCGACTCGCGGCCAATTCGGGTAGGCACGCGTCTTGATGCGGTTCACGAAGGCCTGCGCAGAACTTTTGCGATCAGAGACAAACGGCCAGTCATACCAGTAGGTTGGGATAGTCCTCGGCGATGGCCAGCTTCACGGGTTGCTGGAATGGGAGGTCGTAGGCGCACGCCAGATGTCCGAACAGCGTGCAGTCAGCCTGTCGGAGAGAGAGGGTCACTTGCATACGTAGTGGTAGTGGCATAATCTCACGGTGGTGATTTGGTCGCCGAAGAGGAAGTCTCGTTCGCCGAGTCGCTCCGAAAAGGCGGCCAGATCAGTGCGCATCGCGCGATCAATCTCGGCGTCCGTCAGGTTGCCATACGATACGCGAATCCGGTTGGCGGCCTACATAGAAATCAATGGAAATTTATCAAAGTGAAGGAACCGACCTTATTCCCGATGATGTGACCGGCCAAGCAGGCGACGAGGCCGCGTGCGAACGGCGGAACGTTCATGCTTATGGTGTCCGGATGGAATGTGCGCGTCGCCTGTCGGACGCATCGGTCCCAGGTTATCGAGCTGCGCGCTCTCTCTTCCACTCTGTTGTCGGTCAAAGTGGCCTACTAGAAGAGACTATTGTCGGCCAGTCGGTCGAAGGCGCGGATCTCGCCGGCCGGATCGGGCTCCTATTTCCGTTCGACTCTCTTCGAATATGATGCTGACGTACCGCAATGTTGAAGTGTTTCTTCAGATGCGCGATGACGAACTGCGAGTCGGCAACCTGCTCACCGTTCAGCTCGATAAATGGAACCAGTCCGTGGCGCGACTTCTTCGAGAACGACTCCACCACCTGGACAGATTGAGAGAGCTTCGGAGTGCCAGCTCACCTCATAGTCGAGGTCGTGCACTCGCAGGAAGGTCTCGACCTTCAGACAGAACGGCGACAGCTGAGCCACATAGGGCGAGCGAGGGAACTGGTAGAGATAGACGCGATCCTGCACGTAGTCCGGCTTGTGCAGAGTGACAGGCTTCTTGCCCCTTTGAAAGTAGTCAGTGCGCTCTTCTCACTAGGAATGCTCACTTGATTCGCTTGACCAGTTTCTTGACGAGATGCAGAAGGAAGAGAATCACGATGGAGCCTATAAAGTGCTGGAACGTCGGGAAGAAGTCGCAGAAGCAACAGTGTGTCGTCGTCGTCATCCTATCTGAATCGCTGTGGACTCAACGTTTGGCAAATCGTATGATAGTGATGCAGTGGATGGGCACCACGCAGGATATCGACATCATTCGAGCATTGCAAGGTGGTACAACATTGTGCATTTGTCGGCTTGTCAATGAGAGCTTGCTAGATCTTTGACATATCAAATACCGACGATGTCTAATCGACACGAGGCCAATTCGGGTAGACGACATGCTTCACGCGATCGATGTATGCCTGACAAGGGCTTTTTCGCAAGGCAAAACCACTAGGACTAACCATTAGTTTGGGTCGCTCGCTGCGCAAGATCTTGGTGAGCGGTTGCGGAAAGGGAAGATCCACTGCGCAGCCGAGTTGTGCAAAGAAGGAACAATCCGTCTAAACTTGGCGACTTGAACAGGGAGGGAGGCGACGTCAACTGACAGCCGTGATGGTGTCTCCGAAGAGGAAGGGTTTCTTGCCGAGCTGCGCCTCGAATGCAGCCAGATCCGCCCGCAGAGATTCGTCGATCTGCTCGTCCGACAGGTTGCCCAGTGCCGTCCGAATTCTCTGTCCGAGTGTCTCCTTGACTCGCCCGCTCAGAATCCAAGCGACGAGTCCGTGAAGGAACGACGGAACGCCCGTCATTCCAAGCGTCTTAGGATGGTAGCACTTCCACGCCTCTTTGTAGCCTTTTGTCCAAGTGATTGAACTCAAATCAACAGATTCGTATTACGTCAACGGGTCTCACCAGAACAGACTGTTGTCGGCGAGACGGTCGAATGCGCGCATCGTGCCAGTCTCTTCTTCCTGATACATTTGCTCGCTTTCGTTCTTTTCAGTCTGCTTCGCCAACTACCTTAATGCTGAAGTGCTGTTTCAGTCGCTCGATGATGAACTGCGAGTCGGCGATCTGTTCGCCGTTCAGCTCGATGAACGGAATGTGCCCATTTTTGGAGCGCATAAAGTAGCCGCTAATGGTCTGCGCATCGAATGTGCTCTCAATTTCACGGTTTCCCCTACTTCATAGTCGATCTTGTGGACGCGCAGAAACGTCTCGATCTTCAGACAGAACGGGGAGAGGTTGGGCGTGAAAGGTGATCGCGGAAGCTGAATTAATTGAATTTTCGCCAAGATCGTGTGTTACCTGATAGAGATAGACTCGATCGTATTGCCAGTTCTTCTTCTGGACACTCTTCAGAGACGTTCCCCTAAAACGTGTCGTCCGAATAATGCAAAAGATGGTTTTCGACCTGTGAACTCTGAAGAGCGGCTTCACCAAGAGATAGCTGGCCGCGGCAATGATAACGACTGAACCGACAAACTCCTTGCTGGTGGGAAGATAGTCGAGTAGATCCTCGAGCACAATCAGCGACATGTCTCTTTCTCTTCGATTCGCTGGTTCGATAGTGATGCCGATCGGGCCAAACAGAAGATGTGCAACTGGGACTGGGAGTACTGAGTCAACAGTGGTGCGACACAGTCACTTGTTTGCAGCACGACGAGGAGAAGGAATGGAAGTAGAGAAGGGGACAGAGGAGAGGAAACAGAGGGACACGAGGACGACGCGAAGATAAGTCGCGGAAGATGGGGGAGGAAGGGTGAGGTCTAATCTCGGAGCCGGGACGAGAAAATCACCCTTCCTGGCAGGTGCCGCTGCACTCTAGGACCCGATGCATGGTGTCACCAAAACCACCCCTCCCCTAACCCCGTATTTGGGTGACCGCTCTGAGCTTGTTTCATCACATAATCCGGTCACTCGGTGGGGGAGAGTTCTAGTGGTGGCAAAGGCGACAGCTGAAACGTGAATCGAACAGATCTATCTTGCATCAGTAATGACGATTCCCTTGCGGGGAACGTTATTCGACGCGGGGCCACTGTGGGTAGATGTCGCGCTTGATGCGTGCCACGTATTCCTAAAACATTGATTATGCATGATGACAATGATGATAAATGAATCGAGATGGAGTACGTTGAGTCGCGGAAGCTCATCCTGAAGCACACGCGTCAACGTCTGCGAGAAGGGCAGATCGACGGCGGACCCAATGTGACCGAACAGTGTGCAGTCCGCCTGCCATTCCATCTGATACGCGAGGAGTACAAACGATACCGTGGAGATGCGGTCTCCAAAGAGGAAGGGCTTGTCGCCGAGTTGTGCGTCGAAAGCGACCAGATCGGCGCGCAGGGCCTCCTGCATCTCCGAGTCCGTGAGGTTTCCGGCCGCGAGTCGGATTCGAGATGCGACGCGTTTTGAGGCTTGGCCTCCAACCACACAGGCCAGCGTGTTCTTTGCGAATTCGGGAACCCAGGTGAGCCCCAGCGCGTCGGGATGGAACGTCTTTGACCCGTTCTTCACGATCTTATCCCACACGATGCCACTACACACTTCCGTATTGTCTGAAGGCGATGCCACACGAGCTTACTTGAAGAGACTGTTGTCGGCGAGACGATCGAACGCGCGAACCGAACCGGCAGGCTCCTGGCGCATTCCTCATTCTCCGCACTCTTCAAAGCGATCTCACCTCGATCTTGAAGTATTTCTTGAGATGCTCGATGATGAACTGCGAATCAGCGATCTGTTCACCGTTCAGCTCAATGAATGGGACGAGTCCGTTCTTCGAGCGGGCCGTGAACGTCTCGACCACCTAGAGTCGGTTCTACTAGAACATGCGCACGAAATCACGCACACACCTCATAGTCGATCTTGTGCGCACGCAGGAACGTCTCGACCTTCAGGCAGAACGGCGACAGGTTCGGCGTGTACTTTGAGCGAGGGAACTGGTACAAGTAGACGCGGTCCTTCTTCCAGCTTGCTTGAAGAATCTTCGGCGGCTCGGCTGCCCTTTACGGCGGCGCATTGTAAACGTCGGAATTGCGAAAACGAACTTGAGCTTCTTGTAGATTTTGGTGGCAAATTTGAAGGCGAAGAGGAGGATGATCGATCCGAAGAACGACTTGAACGTGGGTACAAACTCGCAGATGCAAACCATCGTCGTCGACTTTCTGACCTGAACCTGAAAGCATTTCACCGTTCATCCGTTCCCCTCTGTGGAAATATGACTGGAGTGGGATCGTGCGGCGGCGACGCCGCACTATATATAGGACGGTGACGCTAGATGATGAAAATTCGAGCACAGTCGCCAAGACGACGTGTACAAGGCGGGCGGGCGGGATTTCTAGAAGGTGAAATTCTGCAGTGGCGGCGGCGGCGGGGGGGGGGGATGGATGGCGAAATCGGGTGCGGCAGAGAAACAGATAGAGGCGAGTGGCAGCGAGGTGCACTCTCACGATAAGAGAGAAAGAGGGACGATGCTGCTGCTGCCGCTGCATGCAGCAGCAGTGTTGACACGCTGCGTCGTGGGTCAATACTCTGAACGCACGTTGGCAGCACACGATGCGACGTTGCCGCTTGTGAAATTGCACGCACCGCGTAAACAGGTAGACCGCACAAGATAGCAGCACACTCAACCGGTCACAAATCTGTGCACCGCTGTGAAGGCTGCTGCCACAATTGTCAGCATTCGTCAACCTGATGAAACTGGGAATACGACGCCACTCCCCCATGTTTATTCTCCGTCAATATCATCATTGTCGAAATCCCAATGACTAGTTGTCTGTCTGACCGTCGGCTTCGGCACGTGGCCAGTTGGGGAAAGCCAAACGCTTGATACGATCGAAATGAGCCTGAAGACGTCGAGTTTGCCAATGCCAAGTTCATGCGAAATCCTGACCCCCAGATTGGCAAAGTCCTCCCGAACGAGTCGCACCATCAGTTGAGGGACAGGAATGTCGATAGCACAACCGAGATGCGCAAACAGCGCAACATCCGCCTATGGGCACCGGATTGACAGAGGCGCACGGCGACGATGAACAAACCGTAGTGGGCTTGTCGCCGCCGAAGAGAAACGACTGACTTCCGAGCTGTTTGGAGAATGCCGCCAGATCGGCTCGGAGACAAGTCAGCAGCTCGTCGTCCGAGAGGTTTCCGAAAGCCGTCGTGATTCGATTGCGAACCTGCGACACGTCGTATTCTCTACCGATCGAACTCAATTCGCCCGCGCACTACCCGTGCACTGACAGAACGAGCCGCCAGCCAGGCCAGAACGGGATGCAACCATTCCGGGTAGTTCTTTCCGATGCCGATCGAGTTCGGATGGAATGTGACACGGGGATTCTTGAGTGCGCGCTCTAGCGATATTGCACTGCAATCACACTGGGCTCTGATACTGCGAGGACGCACTAGAAAAGACTGTCGTCGGCTAGTCGAGTGAAGGCACGAACCCCGCCGGTTGGATCGGACTCCTGACATGTGTGTCATGTGCTGCCTGTCAGCGCATACCTCAATGCCGAAGTGCTGTTTCAGATGCTCGATGATGAACTGCGAATCGGCAATCTGCTCGCCGTTCAGCTCGATGAACGGGACGCGCTCATTCTTCGAACGGTTCGTCAGACTCGGAATCACCTGCCAGAGAGACGCTTTACAAAAAAACAGTCTGAACTGACTGACCTCATAGTCGATTCCGTGCAATGCGAGGAATGTCTCGACCTTCAGACAGAATGGCGACAGATTCGGTCCGTATTTCGAGCGTGGGAACTGGAACAGGTAGACGCGATCCTTCTTCCAGTCGAGCTTCAGAAGTGAGCATGGCTTCGGAGTTGCCCTAGGAAATGCGTTTCTCTTCCTGCCAGATGACAGCAAACCTGAGAGACTGGTAGAGCGCTGACAACGCTTTCAGTGCCGCCAGAATGCCGATGCTACCGACGAGGTGCGAGAAAGAAGGAATATACTCGGTGATGGCACAGCTCGTCATGACTCGTTTTCCGGTGGACTTCTTGCACTCAACGTCAACGACGGAAAATTGTGGTCGCGGTCACGAGTGCGGCAATGACGTGACCTTTCTGCTGCGAAAGGTTGAAGGAAGAGAGATAAGCGACGAGAGAAGAGCCAAGAGCAAGCACAACTGCCCCGGCAGCACTCGACCCTCACTCTCGCAATCGATTCTATTTGCTTCTCTCCCCAAAAGACAATCCCTTCTCCTCAAGCCATCGCAACGTGCTGCCGCTGTCACATTCGCTGGCCGTGAACCAGCGAGCGATGTTGTCGTACGACGACTGGCGACTCTCGAACGAAGGGCGACCTTCCTCCGTTGCCCTTCTTCTCGTACGGCAGTCGACACAGTTCACAGAAGCTCGTCACGGAGTAGTCGATACTGAGCACGCATGTCGTCGAATTGTCGCAGTGCTTCCCTGCTCGTAGAATGCTCCAAAGAGATTGTTGCATTTAAATTCGGCTGAATATGACGCAGCACCTGAAATGAGTTCACTCCACAGTGCACAAACTCTATTTCCGGAGAAATGGCTACCCTCACGAGCCGACATACTGGCGACAGAGAATTGGATCTGATGCATATCTCTCGTCGGTGTATCTCGGCGTTTGCCTTTCTTCTCTCGACTGATCTGGTCTGATTGATACGCCCTTCTCGAACAGTCATTTCCACTACCGCAGAGAACAACGCAAAACACCCCCGATCTGTTGTGCGAACATTGTCTCTGGCAAAGCCTCCTTGCTGATCCTCAATATGACTAACTCATCGTACACCATTGTGGGTGACTTCTTTCACGACACCTGGATCTCCGAGTCGGGTATGCCATGTGCACGCTTGCCACCTATCGCGATCCCCATATTCAGGAAACCTGGAGGTTCTCCGCATCGGCAAGTGGACGTTCCTGATCAGCATCGGTTTCATCATTTTCGACTTTGTGATCCTCGTCACTTGCTCATTGTTGGAATGCTTTCGACGCAACAACAGTTCTGCTCTAAGCACTGATGTCACCGAAAAAGAGCAGTCCGTTTTGTCAGCACGCAATTTGTGATCCGGCCTACCATACTGCACTCAATCATGAATTCTGGTTAGAGACGAATATTAGCTTGCGCACTCAGTGATCACTGCTGGACTTGGATCTGCCAGGCAAACACCGTCGTGTGCTAGAGGAATCACCTTCGTGTTTTGTCGAACTTTCACGCATCCTGCTTGTTCATGTTCGAACCGAAAACTTTCTGGTGAACGACTGACGCATTTCATCTATTCTCGGGATTCGCACGCCCTCTGCAATTGTGCTGGTCGAAAGATAGAGTCTCGTTTCATCCGATTAAGTGCACATGCAACAGAGGGTCTGTCAGAAAATGTTATCAGTGGCTTCGGCGCAGTGTGCTGATTCAGGTTATTTGAGTGCTTATGACTCATGTCCCCATCTTTTCGCTTGCTTACTCCATTCAAAGAAGTGACAACTCTTGTGGAGTCCTCTTGCAGATATGGCGGCCTGCCAGTGGAGTCAATTTTACACGATCCGAACCACCACGCAACGTGTGTCTCTTCGTTGGCAGATCGACGACTTCCTATTGCATTTCGAGAAGGGAGAATACAGCGCGTTCCAGTAGGTCGTTCATGTTTCTCTTTTTACTGCTTACATTCAGTTCATTCGTCAATAATGACCGCAAGTTCTCGATCACCATTCAGAAAAACGGGGAAGCCATTCAATCGCACGTCACAGAGGACCAGAGTATGGAAGCCGTGCAGCGCCTGAGGCAGGGACTCACCGCAGGACGTAGGAATACATGGACAGCGGAAATCGTGTTCACCACAGTAACCGGAAAAGTCATCCCAAACAAGGCCCAGAGACGACAGCCAAACCACGTCTGGAGTTGACAAATTGCACTTCAGATCATTTGTTCAGGGTTACTACGATTATTCCTACAATCAACAGATCTACCACACTCAACAGGTCAACTGTGAAAACTATGAGCTCGCAGCTGTGAAGGTAAGCTGACGGCATGCAAATCACGTCAGATTTCATAGGAAGCAATTCAAGTGCAAGAACCGTTGGTGATTTTCTGTGAGGTGGCCTTCCAAGACGTTCTATCAGAAGAAAAAGGTTCGAACTCGTTTACTATGGTAATTTTTCCTTTTTTCCTACAATTTGCGTCTTCCTCTCCTAATCAGGTGCCCGGCAGTGTCGTGAGCAAGGTGAAGAATGGTCAAGCAGCCACGCTGTTGGCCGAAGTCGAGCGATCTCGTCAAGAAGTGATCAATTCACACTCTGCTAAAATGAACGCAATTCTTTCGTCAGGCAGCAACTAACTACTGGGATTTTGTGGAAGCCGGTCTCTATTCGGATTTTATCGTCAAATCCGAGGTAAGTTCGCCAACTGTGGCCAAGATGTACGACTCAGGATGGTCATGAGTTCAATTGTCACCGTGTATTTCTGGCGAAGAAATCACCTTTCTTTGCCACAATGCTCTCAACCGGAATGCGTGAGGCGGCTGAGAATGAGGTTCGGTTCAACGTGGACAATGTCAAAAAGTTCCAGGCCGTTCTAAACTTCAAGTCGAGCACGGTCCGTGCTCTTCTGCGCTGGATTTACGACGTGCCCGCGGCAAAGTTGTTCGCTGACAATGATCAGAATACACATGCTCCTGTAGGCGTTCATTTCGCACGTAGTGTGATAATGTGAATTGCGGGATGTGGTCGAATTTGGTAATCTCCTGAGGGCGGCAGACATGTACGCGCTGCCGGATCTGAAGGAATTCTGCGAGCAAAACATCATTACTAATCTTTCGAAGACGAACGACAAAGCCAAAGTGCTGGAGATACTCAAGCTGGCTTGTTCATACTCCGCGCCCCGTCTGTTTCAGCAAGCACTTGGACAAATGGGCGGCAATGCGTCCAATGTAGATCAGGTTCCTGATTTCGCAACCACGATTCCATTTAGATACCTAGTTGTTCAAATATCTCTCAACCGACTAGCCGCCCTACTCGCTGTGCCGAATCTCGCCTCGTAGTCCACTTCGACCAGGATGACGACGACTCTGATGATGATTACTAGTACATTGTGGTCAGTGAAGAATAAATTGTCCTACTGCAATTAGTGTTAACGCATCGTATGTATAATGTGAAAGTACAAACGAACACCGCCCGCTAGCGGTTTCCTGTAGACGGCATTGCCGGTCTGCTGCCGATTATTTTTGCTGCTATCGTGCTTCGGTTCGGAAACTCGAACGACTCAAGCTAGCGCTGATTGCACCACATTTACGGGTCGAATCGTGACATGGTGAAGAGTCAATGCGAGTTGGAATGTGCTGCTGTCAGTCAGATTTGGTTGTTCTTGCCCTGAACGCGTCCACTCGTTGTTTGTGCACGCCGAGCAGGACGAACGGCACGAAGAGATACTTGAGAAGCCAGGACGAAAAGACGGTGCCGAAGGCAATCTGCACGTCGTGCTGGATGCAGCCGGTCGACAGTTCCGGTCGCCCGATCATCCGAACCGCCTGAGCACAAGCTCCCTCTCCGGTCGACCAGTCGCACCCACCTGTCTGGCGAACGACTCGGTCGACACGACCCAGATGTTGTTGGCCTCGTCCGGCGAGTAGTGCGCGATCTTGGTCGCGACCAACAACGGCATCAGTGTCTGTGGGACGAGGACGACTCGTTTCGCTCCAACTGACGATCGATGGCTACCTGGATTTTCACGCCGCTGAACCGGAACTCGTCAGCCAGCGCGTCGTGGAAGAACGAGATAGCGGCCTTGCTGGCCGGATACGAGGACAGGTACGGGAACGGACGCCAGCCCTACAATAGGTGGCGATCAAACGTATGCAGTGTGAGCCGAGCGTGGAAACCGTCATGGAAGAGAACGAGACGATGATGCCGCGCTGACGTTTCACCATGCCCGGTAGAACCAATTCCGTCATCTGCATTGTGCTCCTAGCTGCTGGGAAAGGGGGGCGCGACCTACCCGGATGTTCGACATCACATTCACCTTCATGATGGTCGAGGCCGTTCCGGGCGGCAGTTCCACTAGATTCCCGATACGATCCGGCGCCGTGCCCGCACAATTGACTGGAATACATCATGCCAACGTGAATCAACATCATCAGGGTCCAATCACTCAGAATGCCGATATCCAAGTTGCCCAGTTCGACGGCCAGCTTCTCCACGTCTTCGGTGCGCTCGAAATCCACGATCGCTGTGCGAACCTCGCACCCGTACGACTTCTCTGGACAGACAATCTTCATCATCATCGATGGTGAGCCTCCCCCCCTAGAAATACCGAGTTCGGCAGCCACGCGCTGCAGCTTATCCTTATTTCTGCCGAGCAAAAAGTAGCGCCGAATTCCGCGCGTCTTCGACAACTCGTCAATGTAGGCTCGACCGATTCCGTCGGTGCCGCCCGTTACAACTGAAAATATGCCCACCACAAGTTGGCAATGATTCCTCGCGACTCTACCGGTCCACGTCTTCTCGTAAGGCGTCAGGTCGAGCGGCGGAATGACGTAGTGCACGATTACGGCCTAGTGTCGACTTGGAATAACAATTAACTGCGCGTGCAGGGAAAACCTTGACGAGTACGTAGAGAAACTTGAGCAGTCGGACGACGAGATAGGAGTACAGCGCGAACCAGAAGAACTCGGTCGGCGCCAACATTTCTCGCAGCAGCGACAGATGCACACGGCGAAAGTTGCTGCTGCGGACGGACGAAATCGATCGATGCTGCGCAGAGAGCCAGTCGACGCAACAGCAACCTCAACAGCCGGTTGACGCGAGAACGCGGAATGTCGGTCAGACGAGGGAGAGGAAACCCCGGGGAAAACTAGCAATTCCGAGATGGAAGGGAAAAAGCGCGGGAGAGACAGACAGACGGGCGGAAGAGACGAAGAGAATAAGAAGGAGAAGAAGAAGACTCGTTTTTCGACTTGTCGTCATCAACGACTCAAGGCCAACTCGGTGCTCTCTCCAGGGCGGTGCTGCCAAAACAACAACCACGGTAGCAGGATGCAGATCGGCGGGGGAAACAGGCCATCTACTGCATCGATAACGTGCACACGCCCACTCTGCATTCGTGACTTCCTTTTTATCAGATCCGCGCAGGGTCAGAGGGGGAAGCGGAGTGAGAGGAGTAAGATGGGAAGATGATGACCGCAATAATGCTGCTCAGTCTGTCTGCGTAGTTGACCGGGCGGATGGATGGTGCGCGCGCTAAAACTGAGAGCAGCAGCAGCCGGACGGACGGACGGACGGACGGACTGTCTCCACTACCGCCGCCGCTGCTGCATATCCCACCGCCTCGTCCCCCCCCCAACCATCCTCGTCGCGCTCATCGACCAACTGGGTCAAGGCCTTCTCGCGCTCACTCGACCCACACCACCACTGCGACGATGACGACGACGACGGCGGCGCGTTCTCGAGAGTCGCTACCAAAAATTGGGCGAACGTAAATGCCTTGCATCGCCGCCTCAACGGGGGAAAGATCCAAATGATTCGCAGTCAGTGAAAATGATGTCATGGTGCAATCCCCCGCCCACACACAGATAGAGCATACGAAATCGCACGATGGCAGTCTCATCGATAAACATGTTGGTCAGATGGCGGTGTGGTGATCGTGCTACCTCGGCCCTTCAATTGACGGGCACGTTCTCATACAACGTCTTGTGCCAATTCTGGAATGGCGCTAAACTTACGATGCGAGACGACAAACAACCTGTCCTTGAGCGACGTCACGGTAGAAGGCGACCATGTCGTCCACGGACGGACGCTCGAGTGCCGAATGCATCTCGTAGAACCGACGAGTGTCCTGATCCGGAGTGGCAAAGCCTCGGCCCAGTGCGTACGTCGAGAGCCAGATGCGATATCCCACCATGAAGACGTCGACCTCGAGAAGCTGAACGTACGAGTTGGACACTTGGAATGTAAGCTCGAAACTATCGACCACAGCTGGCTGGTCCTTGACGTTGAACGTATTGAGATCGGCGCGACGAGGCGCCGTACGCATCCAGAGCAGAGTGCTCTGAGTGTGCGGTGATTCCTTGAAAAGACACAGATTCCGCGCCGCTTGCCTGTCCGGGGCGTTCCAGATACCTCAGGACGTTGGTCATCTTCTCCGTGTCGTAGCTGCGGCAACCGTACAGCTTCGCCACAATCAGACTCGTCTTGAGCTTGAAGGCGGGAACGGTGAATCGCCGGAGTCTCCACGGATTGCAGTACACAAGACTGCCCGAAGCGAGAAGACGCAGTTTCGCCTTTTGCTTTTCCTGCAAAACACGGTCGCCGCTCTTGCTCGTCTCCAATCGAGTTGCGCTCTTATGTCGGAATCCCGAAATGATGCAGTCTCAACCGACCTTGTCGTAGGAAATCAGCAGTGCTCGATGAGCTTCACGAGTGGTGAGCGCGCGGCTCAAGCGTTTCTGAGGGAACATTGAGCAATTGAAGGAGGACAAACTCACGTCCTCTGCAACGACGACGCACCGTCCAACTGCAGCTTCAATGTGTCTCGTATCAAAGTCCTTGAGATATCCAAGCTCGATATCTTCCACGGTGGAAAATCCGCTCGGAACAAGGTAGGTGGCCGTAGTGTGCTTGTGCTCGACATGATAGGTATTACTAAAGGCGGCTGAAATCACAAAAGAAAAGAAGCAAAGCGACCTGTAGAGGATGCGCTCCTCTTGGTGCATCATTTTTCGCACCAACGCAGGTCCAATCGACAAAATGATGCGATTCTTGGGATAGTTCTCCCTCGAATCGAGTCCCACATCGACGGGCACACCCTAGAACATGAGTTCGCGCGCTCGTCGCCCGACCGCGCACATACCACAAGCACAATGGACGTCATGCTGGCGATCTTCGGCAGAATCGAATCGATCTGTCCAATTCGCGGAAGAGCAGTGACGACGTTGTTCGGCTGCGCGCCAACGGTCGCAGCGATCAGATGGTCGGGAGGGTGCAGATTCGGATGCTTTCTGTACTCGTCGCGGGCCACTCTCTTCAGACGAATATAGAAGTCCCGATCAGCTCCAGCTTCCGGGCATTCGTCATCCGACGAGTCGACCAACTCGAGTGGCACGTCCCTTTCGCGAGCAACTGCATGCAGTGACGGAATTGATGAACACCACTAGGGTTGCGCCATTTCGGAATGGTGAAAACTCGTTGAATTCTAGGGTTCAATCCCGTGCGATTGTATGCGTTTTGTCTGAGCAAGCGTTTGAAAGCGTATCGTTTGCATCTAAAATTTAGCAAAAATCGTTGGCCTAATCAACGAATACAAAATCTTTGGTTTCAAAATAACGCAACCCTAAACACCACCACTTACATTTTCTCGTCCAACGATTGCTCGCACTGGTCTTCTTCTCCGCCGCCTTGATCTGGGCCAATTCACCGTCCTGCAAGAGATACACATTGAAGGATGTCAGGAGACCGCCCACGTTACGAATCGGGTTCATTGCAGATGGTGCCGAAGTGCTCGCCAGTGAACTCAATTGTTCTCCCCTACTACATGAGATTTCAAACTCACAGAGGCGGCTTCTTCGTTGGTGCAGTACTAAAGCGGCGCATAAATGTGAAGGGATTCTCATCGTTGCCGCTTACCTCGCAAAGCCGGTTCTACTTGCTTTCGAAGCTGCCACCGCCGCAACACTGCTGCGAGTCAAATAATTCTGACTTTGAGAGCAAAAACAAGGGATGCCTTGGTGCCACGTCGTCGGCACGATCTCCTTCGCGTTCCATATCCTCCTGCATTTCTCACACCCCCTCATAGATCTAGTCAAAGGAGGTCGAAGGAGGGTAAGGAGACCACACAAACACGGGGGGAAACTCCTTCCAGAGCGAATGCGAAATGGCAACAACTGTCGAGCCGAGTCGAGAGCTGTGAACGCGTAAAACGCAGACAATACCTTCATGGCTCGAAATCCCAGGTCGTGATGAATGCACAAGACATTTTTTATCGTTAATAATGCCACGTTTACGTTGAATCTGCTTCACACTCAATATATCGAGCGTTGTTCCGTCCTCGAACTAGCTTCCATCCGAAAGAATCCACGAATCGGCGCAGATACACGTCCGAGGAGAGAACGTGACGCAAACTGAAAGGGGGAATTTCGTGATGACAATCACACACACCTTAGTTGAAGGCCGTAAAACTTGTCTCGGAAGGCTCCAAGTCGGCGAAATACTATGTGGAGCTGGCTCACGTCGAATGGTTCCCGACCAACTTCGGCGATAAACTTCGGCACGAAGGTTAGCAAGTGATCAATGAGACTTTCGAACGTCTTCTCGTCAAAGTCTCGGTCAATAGGTCGAGGTTGCGTCTGCCAGAAGTTGCACGCCTTGTCCTCTGAATGCAGGTTTTCCAAGTAGACGTTACAACGTCTGCTCGTTGCAACTGGAGACACGGGTTCCGTGAAGGCGTGACCGTTCGTCTGAATTGAATCGATTTCGCAGTTGTCCCTATTTGCATAGAAACTTCTTCTACGGCGTCTTTGGGTCGCCGCTCACGTGAAACGTGATCACTTGAATCGTACGGATCAGACGCGACGTCCTGGCATTACCGTCTTTTCTGCCTATGAACGAGGCAAGTCATACCGTGCGAAGTCGTCGAGAACGACTCTGACCGTTCAAGCCCTGCTCATTGTCATTGTAGGTGGCAATGGAAGGCTGAGAAAGTCCGTGTTCATCAGAAAATCGATTGTTACTTGACTGCTGCCAAAGTCGGTAGTGCCACGTCGCTGTGAAATTTGTTCGGTAACATTCCGTAAGGGGAAATATGTCGACGAGCGAGGTGGTCCGGGTTGCGTCAACGAGAGCCTCGTTCTTGACACAGGCTGCGGTGGCGCATACTGAGCGCTGTCCTTGGGTATTGGTCGAGTTCGTTTCCCGGTTCGTAAGAAGTCCTGCTCAGTGCCAGCGTCAAGATTTGGCTCGAGCAAGTTGAATGCTTCTATCCGGTTCTGCAGCGCTTCGTCGGAAATTGGAGCGTACTAGCCAGTCAGTGACGTTGCAAAATCACAATAAGGCAAACCTTGAGCCTGAGTCCAATTTTACGAATATCACCCTGGTCGGCGTCACTCTGGTCGATAGCGAACCGAACCTGAGCAAAATGGCATGACAATTCAGGTCTACGAATGCATCAATATTCCAGAAGCGGATGTGCACAGCAAAGGAAAGTGCAGCGAAAAATGGAGTCTGATACAGCTAATACAAAGTTTCAGCCCGAATGCTACGCGGAGAAGACATGCATTGACCACGTCACACATCTGGAAGGCGGTTAGTGTGTCGAAATAGAACGAAAATTTGTCCCCGCCAAATCTCGATCGTGGAGGAGTGACCCCTAATGCAAACGGCGAATTTTACCTGAGATTTAGATCTAGTCGTCGGGGTCTTATTATTTTTAAGAATTGGTCGAGGGCTGCGGCTAGTCATGGCGACAGCCCTCCCATAGAATGTCTCTCGCGCGTCGTCGTCGTCCTTATCTCTTGTCAATGCACACACTTGACTGTAGATTGTTTGCACACACGCGTGTCATCGGGCTGCACAGACTCGCCCCCTCCTGACCGTCTTCATGCACCCACAGCGCAATCTGCGCGGATCCCATTTCAGCTCGTTTCATTCGCTCATTTTGATGGCGATCCTTGTTGGAGATATTCTATTGAAAAACAAAAGCTTTGACTAGTCCTTGTGGGCTATTGATGAACTGCAAGCTGGCGCCGAGATGACGAGCAACTCCATCGTGATAGTACGGGAAAGAGAGAATATCGCGTAAGCTGTGAGACAGTGAATAAAAAGCCCTGGAAATAGACGAACGGTTCGAGTAGGAACTGGCACGCGCCACGGAATGCCCCCCGTCTCCACAACTCTTCAGGAAAGTTGAGCACCGGAATTTTGGCATTACGGAGCGACGGCACGAAGGAACAGACGTGGCCTATCACTTGCATGTACAACACGTCCTGGACCTAATGCTAGACTGCTTAATGTTTAATTGTCCACAGGCCTGTGGTGGTAGCAGCGGTGGCGGCGGTAGTGGCGGCGGCGCGAACGGATTCTAGAGGCAAACAAATTTCCCTGTACCCAGTCATATTTGCTCACCCTCTGCGACTGAAGATGAAGTCGAGGTTGCTGAATCGTCGATCGATCAATTGAATGCGTCTTATCTGAGGCTGAAATACCTGATACATCATCGGCGGGGGCGGCGGCGGCGGCGGTGGCGGCGCGAACGGGTTCTAGAAATAGACAAATTTCTCTGTATCCAGCCATACTTGCTTACCCATTGCGGCTGAAGATAAAGTGGAGGTTGCTGAATCATCGATCGATCGAAATAAAATGCGTCTTACCTGAAGATGTGGCAACAGTGCAGGGGGAGGTCTCTGGAAAACATTTTTATGGCTAGGAGGCAAAGGAAGAGGTAGAATGATAGAGGCACGATCCCCGCACTCTCCCCAATTTTCCCATAACGGCATTGACAGCGAGTTGGATGGCGCTGTCTCTACTTGCAGACATTTACGGGTCTCGGGGAATTAGCTGGACCTGCTGCCGGTGCTGCACGTCCTTGGAAGCGTTGGTCGACACACGAGTTGCTGTGTCAGGAGGCACCGTTTTAGCGGTCTATGAAGATTTGCCGCCGAACAACACCGCGTCTCTTACCATCAACATTTGTTGCAGTTGTACGGCAGTGCTCTGAATGTTTATGTCGTTCGAATCTGACTGCTTAGAGGTGGCCAACGACGACTGAATGAAGGATCTATGCAAGACATGTCCAATGCAGCCCGAACCTTTTCCGAAGCCGACTCCTCAGGAGAAGCAGAATTGTTGTCGGTCTAAATTCAGCTTCTCGCGTCAAACCATCATCATTGGCGGAATACGATGCGGTCAGACAGACAGACCTGCGACCCTGTCGAGGGTGTGCTAGACCTAGCCGCCTGAGGTAGTGCTATATGAAAGGGCGAAACATGTCATGCAGCTGACCTTTGATTGATCATCGAGCGCCGTGGCACCACCACCACCACCACTCGCCTGAGTAGAGTTCTTCGCCTTGAATGAGCAGATGCACTCGCGTTTGCCCACCTTGGAAAGTGTCGTTCGAGGTCGAGGCACTGGGCGGATGGTGGCGCTCTGCGATGAACTGTCGTCCCAACCAAGCCCATCGTGATCATGGGCGTTGTCTGACGCCCCACTGCGAGGTGTGCATGCGGGCGAATTGACCTGCTTTCAGTGGCGAAGTCTTGCAAACGAAACTACGAAAGACCTCCTCATGTGGACTAGACACCTCCGACCGTGCTGTCTCCAAATTCGGCACGCCGCTTCTTGCAATCTGTCGTCGCGGCCTAGGCACCGGACTAATGGGCAACTGCAGACATGTCTCATAGGAAGGAAAGAACCATGACCATGACGCACATTTGCCGCCGCCGACAACGTCACGTCCTCCTCCACCTGGCGCTGCTGTTCGGGCAGGGGATCCGGCTCAGGCTGGAAAAGAAGCAACAGTCAGGAGGAGCGAATGTCGTCGCGGCGATTATGAAGAAAAGAAAGAAACACACACGCACACACACAGGATATAGCAAGCCATTAGCGTCAGTGATTTGGGCGCTGAATGTTGTTGTGCCCCAGGGCAAGTATCGTCTCTCCCCACTATTGTTGCGCTCTCGTTCTCCTCGTGTTTGGCCTAAGTAGATTGGTAGAGGCTGGCACTTGTCCTCCTTGATTGCTTGCGCTAGGAGGTGTCTCCCCATTGGTTGATCGCGTATTGGGTGCGCACCCTGCCGCCTAGTCTGGGCGGAAGGGCCGACAAGAGCCAGCCAATCCGCCACTGGTACAGCGGAAAAGCAAACCGTGACTCTGGGTTCGGTCCCGTCGATTCTTTCGCTCGTGACGGGCACGATTTGCACTCGATTGATGAGTGCACGCGGGGTTCCAGCTTTGTGGTTCGGCAGCGCAATGGCGAAAATTTGAATACGTTCCAGAAGCTGGACATTCACGATCGGCGCATACTCAATTCGAATGGTATGGCAGCAGGCAAATCCCTCGACTAGCCTTTAGCGTTCGTCCCACTCGCCGTAGCACGTCGCCGAGGTCCTCGCTGTCGTCGCCTGACATCTAGGTGTCCGTCGGCTTCACGCGTGATGACTAATCTACGGGCGAATAGAGAGCAAAGTGACTGAGCGCAGCAGTGCAGGGCTGTCTGTCTCTTATCATTCAGTCCTCTTCTCCGTGTGCCGACCGGAACATCACACCAACGTATGCCCCCATTGATGTGCATAGGAAGTGCGTCCGATAGTGTGGCAACGCGGTGAAGAAAGCGGCGACGACAACGGCGTACATACAGAATGGCTCGAAATGTGGCCTGAAAAAATGTCGCGGCGAAAGCAATGTCATTCATCCACTACAATTGCCGAGCCCATCGTTGGTGGTCCGAGTTCTCTCCTGCATATGTACCTTGTGCGCCGTGCATCTTGGGGGACGCCAAAGAGACAGTCGGCAAAACGTTTTCGATCGATTTGTTCCACGTCTTTGTGAGGAGGAGAGGAGGACCTGTTTCAGAGAGGCAACGTTGGGGTGCCAGACGGAGAATGCTTCTTTTCGTTGAGCCACGATCAGATGAGGAAGTTGATGGGTCGTGCGCACAAGAGGGAGAGATCCTTTTGGGTAGCAGGATGTGCCGCTTGCTGAGAATCTGCTTCACCGGTCGTTTTTGGTCGGGCAGTGTGCGTGTGTGCTCTGCGCGGGGTCGTTATCGGGGGTCCGCCAGGCGAGTCGACTCGTTCCAGTCGGAGCAGCTTCCTCCTCCTCCTCCTCTTCTACTCAACGTCGCTCTCACGCGCACTCTCGCGCGCGACATCATCAAACGACCCTGCCTTCTTCGTCCGGGCGGCATCGTTTTGACGGGCTCTCCCTCTGGTCTCTCTCACTCTCCCCCCTTCCTCCTCTCACCTCTCCCTTTCCCGGCGCACAACACGCCCCCGCGCGATGAAATCTTCTCTCGCCGCCGCCGCCGCCGCCGCCGCCGCCGCCGCCGCCGTCGTCGTCGTCGTCGTCGTCGTCGTCGTCGTCGTCGTCGTCGTCGTCGTCGTCGTCGTCGTTGTCTTCGTCTGAGCTATCTGCCTCCCTCCTCCTGGATACGGCGCACTGGCCTGATCCCCTTCTTCTACCGGAACGGGTCACTCCCCTGGCAGCAGCAGTCGACTGAAACTCCGCCTTCTGGAGAGCGAACAGCAGCACATGCTGCCCTCTCTGAAACGTCTCTCCCGACCACCGTCGTCATTCCAACCGCGTCGACATGCCGTCGGCACCTAGTCTCTCGTTCTCCCCTCTCTCCATCGTCCTATACCTTCTCCTGCTGGCCGCCGCCATCGTCTCGGTCGATGCGAGAATAGGTAGCCAAGAGAAAGACGGTGGCGGTGTGTGAATGCTTTGGAATCGCGCAGAGGCGAGTCCGGGCCCAACGCCCGAGGAAGATATGCGGCATCGCCAGCTGAACAAGACCCAGTTCGAGAAGGTCCGGAATATGCATCTGCACTGGCACGCCTACACCATCAAGGCTCTGTTCGGACAGCTCGGACGCGAAGTCTACAAAAAGTCCCCCGACGGTACGACTTGTGTGTGATTGACTCGTCAGAAAGCGGACCCTACGCCCGTCCTGCAGAGCACAAGAAGAAGTTCGCCGACTGTCTGAACGTCATCTCGGACAGCGTGGACTCCCAGCACAAGGGCGACAATCTGGTGCAGTACGCCAAGTGCCTGGTCGCTGCCAAGGACCGGGTTGACGCGCTGAAGAGGTACGCACTCGTCGTCGTCATCATCATTATGATTTGCGCGCAATAATCCGAAGAACTCACCAGGAACTCATCCAAGTCGTCGAACATCGTGCTCAGCGCGCAGGTCGTTCCCCAGGAGAGACCCTACTTCGGGCGTCTGCTCACCGATGACGATGTGGCTCAGGACAAGGCCATGGAAAGGCTGGTGAAGAAGAGGAAACTGACGGGTCGGAAGAAGAAGAAGACGACGACGAAGACGACCAAGTTGATGGACGTCTCGCTGAAGAACCGCTCTCCTCTACTTCCCGTCATTGCGACTACTCAGTCGCCGGTCTCGATTCGTCCCATTGTTGCTAAGAGACGCAAGGGTTCGCATACTCTGAAGCCAGCCC
Organism: Bunonema sp. RGD898; assembly: GCA_014805405.1. NCBI lineage: Eukaryota > Metazoa > Nematoda > Chromadorea > Rhabditida > Bunonematidae > Bunonema > Bunonema sp. RGD898. The sequence goes on along the minus strand of JACMII010000027.1, from coordinate 14,851 downwards.
GACTGTCGCGGAGAAAGACCGTTGCCCAACGACAGCGCGATCGTCCGATGTCGCCATCTCAACGACGTCCTCCTATTTCGTCGATGGCTCGTGCGCAGATGCTAGCGGCCGCCTGGCGTCGACAGCTCCGCGATCGGTCCGTCCTGCGGCGAGGATACGTGAAGTACTCGCCGCAGCTCTACCGACACTACGACACGACGTCCAGACGGCGCGCGAAACGAGCCATAACGCGTCTCGTCGGCGACACCGTCTTCAAGAGCGACTCTGTGAAACTGAACGTATTGCCGCTCATTATCCGCAAAGATGCAGCAAACCTAAAGAGACGTGCAGGTGAAAAAGATGCTCCGGCTTCCGGCGCTCGCAACACCCGACGAGAAGACGCCCCTCGAGCGGGTATCGTCCAATCTTGGTTGTTCGCAACGGAACATGACACAGATCTCTCGACTGGTGAGGACGTTCGTTCGCGACATGAACGGAACGATGAACGCCACGATGGCCGAGACGCTGGGCGAGGGATGGCAGCCCACGTACGAGCGACTGCTCGAGATGGAGAAGAGGGCGGACAAGAAGAGGTAGCGCTTGTTGAGGGGGGGGGGGGTTCGACGATCACATGACAATATGCAGGCTGTCGCCGGGCGCAAAACCCTACGACTTCCGGCTCTACGATCTGGTGCTCGGCAACAAGAGTCCCACGCGGTCGCCCGACGAAGAGGTGGGGAATCTTTTGGGCGGGAGCAATACAAGACTACCGCCCTTGCGTAGAAGCAACCCCGTCCGATCTGGTCGAAGGCCCTGGACCTGGTGAACTCGCTGACCGCCCGATCGCCGGGCGAAAGAAGAGCGTACGTCGCCGCGTTTACGACGTTCATTCCTTCCCCGCGCTTCACGCTGCCTATTGCAGATCGAACATGAAGATTCTGTCGCCGCGTTTCGCCTCCATCATGCCCGACAAGATTGATGTCCGGCAGGCGGGCGCCATCGCGTCGCCCTCGCTCTTCTCGTTCTACAAGGACGAGACCGACGCCAACAACATCGCCTCACTGCCAACGGTGAGACTTGCCGCCACAGCACGAAGTCGAAGTCTGTGCGCTCTAGCTGATGGAGAAGGGCGGACTCGCGGACGCGGATCGCAAGGCGATGCTCGAGATGGTCATGGAGATCAGCTCGGCCAAGGATCTGGTCGAGGGCACGATGAAGATGATCGACGACGTCGGAATCGGACCGATCGCCAGACAAATGACGGGCATGTCGACCAAGATAGACGACCTCTTCACGGGACTGGTCGGCACGTTCAGTCGAAAGCAGAAGCGCGACATGCGCCGGCGAGGATTCACCTACATGGAGCCGAAACAGATGAACCACATCTACGACGAGCAGGGTACATTCGAGAGTGATTTTCCCCGTTTTCTAGCCCTTCTGTCACTTGAGCGCTCCTCTTGTCCCCTAGCGGAATACCCATCCGACAAGTCGCCTCTCTCAATTAGGAATCCGCCAACACGACGACGTGGCGCCCATGGTCGAGCACTACGCGAAGACGTCGAGATTCGATCGTGAGGTGATGCTGTGGCGGCGGATTCGGCGTCTGGCCGTCAACGGAACCGAACTGGTACATGGAGAGAGAGAGAGGCGATCGACTTTCGAACAAACTCATCACACACGCACAGTTGTTCCCGATCCCCGAGGACTACCATCCGGGCGAGGCCCTCAACCGGACGGCCTCCATTCTGGGTCGTCGTGTGAAGCGGTCGTTCTTCGGACCGTTCGTGCTCGAGCCGCTCATATTTGCACCGGTCGGTTCCTCTCGGATTGCCGATTGACAAAGTCGTTACAGTACATGTTTGCCCCGACGCACGGCCTCTCCATCCTGGGACCTCTGCTCTTTGCACCGTCACTCTTCTCACCCGTTCTGCTCAATCCGTCGGTTCTCAGTAATCTGCGCTCGTCTCTTGATCCAAACGTGTCATTTCCTTGAGGTCCCTTCATCTTGAGTCCTGCGGTCGGATTTCCGCTCATCTTGAGCCCTTACGTCTTCGGGCCATTTATCCTTAGGTATGCGAGCGGTTCAAAGGGTTTGGCATGGGCGGGAAAATTCCGAGTGTTTTAGTCCCTACGTCATGGCACCTTTCATTCTCACTCCTTACGCTATTAGCCCGAACGTGCTCAACAACTACGTCCTGGCGCCGATCATTCTGAGGTCTGTACGACTCTAAACCCTTTCATATCATCGCTCTAGCCCGATCGCGATCTCGCCGGACGTGATGTCTTCGGTAAGAAAGACCAGCCTTGCATCGAATGACATGACATGCAGATGGTTCTCGCGGGCGCCGTGCTCTCACCATCCTTCCTCTCGCCGTCGATCATGTCCAAGTCCTACGGCATGGTGTCCGTCCTCTCGCCGGGCTTGCTCTCCTAACAGGGAACTCCAAGACAAGTGCTTATGCACGCTCTCATCTCTCTGTACATCAGAGTCTTTCCTCCAAAGAACGGTATCACCACCAAACACACCACATGTGCAATTCACACCAATAGCACCACCAATCTTCGGATGTCTTTCACTACGCTCGACGAGCGACGAAATTCCCTTATCTTGCTGGGCGTAAAGCTATAAAATCGTCTACGGTATTGGAGAGTGGGTGGCGAATTCGAGTGGGAATCCCGGTCGGCGCGGGGCAGCAGCGGAGGGAATCGTGCGTCCTGATAGTAGTGTGTGGTGCATGAAGGAGAGACGGGATTGTGTAGATGGCGACGGCGGCGGCGGGGGTCGTTTGAGATCCAAGTGCGTGGGAGTGCCGCGAGAAACAGGGAAGTTGAGAGAGAGAGCGGGAGAGTGAAAGTGAGCGCCCAATTCGAGATGGCGACCGGAAGGGGAAGGTCACACAGACGACCGACGACGACCGACGTGTCTGCACGACGACACCACCACGCTGACCAGCCACGCCGGCGTCATACGCCATGGTCACGGCGTGGTTTCGTAGAGCAGTTCAAACGCACAGTACGATCGCGAGTTCACTGAGACCATAAGCGGCGTCTGAATCGACGGGCGACTGCTTCTTTGCTCGTTCTCGCTTCAGACTCCCCCCTCGTGTCATGGGACCGGGTGACTCACCTAGCACCGCTTGTTGCCGCCAGTCCCGCCAGTCGTTTAAGTGTCGGGTGGCAGGCAACGCATAAAACCATCAAGGTCTTCCAAAAGGTGACATTTTGGTACATAATTAAAGAGGAGAAAGGAAAGCCCGACCGAAAAAGGCTGTGCAAATTGCTTGTCGGGGAGAGGATTTTGAAGGTGTGAAAAATGATCCGCGAACACGGAAAGATCTCACGCCAAAGCAGATAGTGGCACGGGGAGGGAGAAAGTAAGGTCGCTGCAAAAAGATTCGATCGCGGAAACTTGTTAAACTGCCGAAAACCTGGTAACGGTGAACTCGCACATGAAAACAGCGAGTAAAAAGCGGAACAATTCCTCCAGACACGAACGACTCCTTCTGTTGGAAAACTGCTTTCTGACCACAAGAGAGATTCTCCTCCTACTCACGGTTTCAAAAACTACGGGGCTGCTCGAAGGTGTGTATGTGCGCAACGTAAATAAAGTGCTAAACAGTTTATTGGGCGGCGTGAAGCGGATGAGATGGGAGATTGTCGTGAAAAAAACAAGCTGAAACGCCGCCGATGAGGCGATACCACGAATTGAGGACAGTCAACGTACGGACGGTGTCACCTAGATGTTGCCGTTTTTGCCCGGCTTCACGACACCTATGACTCGGCCGACTACGGTAAGCGTGCCTCTTCTCTTCATTTCGGGAATGCGCGCAGGGCGAGACAGGGGAAACGCCACGACGGAAGAAAACGAGCACTCCGATTTGGGCGACGGCGGCGGCGGCATCAGCATCACTGCTTTGTTTTACGATCATCGTCGTCGTTCTCTCCCTCTCCTCCCCTCTTTTCCCTGTCTTCCGCCGCCTATTGCGGTCAGGCAGCGTCTGGTCAGGTAGCGTCTGGTCTGACCTCGACGCGTAGAGACGACGAGGCCAGTGCGTCGTGCGATCATCAGTCTCCCAACTCTCCCATAAAACATCGCTAGTGACGCTCTCGTTCTTTCGTTTCCACTAGCTACGATGACGTGACCTCCCCCCCCCCTTTTTCGTTGACGAATGCGAACGCCACGCCACTCGTCGCCTGTTGAAGTAAAGGAGGCTTTGTCGAAAATCCACCTTCTACGACAAGTGCAGTTTCAAATCGAGTAAAATCAACTACGACGGAATGCATGTTCGAAATTCTCATACATATGCCGTATACTCTTTGGATCACTATACAATGGTTGTGAGGTAAAACCTCGCCGTCGGGCAACACTTGGTCTCAGACCCGCAACCTGCATTGTCAACCTCATAGCTACGACCACCTGCGCCATCCTACCTGGAAATCGAGAGGCATTGTTTGACGTTCATCCAGGCGGCACCGCAATATCTACACACACACATCTGCGCTAATCTCTGACGGTTTCCCACCTTCGCGGAGCAATGCCATCGACCATATGGTCACCGTACGCTTTCACTTTTAGTTCATCATCATTATTCACATAAGGTCAAATGTGTAAAGGACAAGAGGCAGAAAGGCAAAAGCCATCGATTTATCGACCGACTCGCTCGGCCTCTATCACAGACTTGTCCGTTTGAGAGGAAGAAGTCGTGCGCGTGACGTGAGTGAGTGTAACGCCGGATGCACGTCACCTTGACTGCCGCCGCCGTAGTGGTCAGCAGTCCGTCAGACGACGTCACGCGATCAGCGTCTCTGTTTTAGGTGCGCGTGTGTGTGTGTGCGCGCACCCGTTTCCCGCCCAAGCGTAGGCGGACAGATTCGTGTGCTACTCTAGCAGCAGAGCCAACGGCGTCGCCTTTGACGGCGCGCGCCTGTCGCACCCATTAGTGTAGCTGCCGCCGTCGTTGCAGGTGCAGCCGTCGTCGAGATATGGGAATACGACAAGACAGCCGACAGAGACCGTAGACACATCGGTCGTCACCATCTCTGTGTCTCACGCCTTCGTCTCGCACGTTCATCCGAACCATCACAGGACGACGGGAAGATCGGCGGCGGCGGCGGGGGAGTGGAGGAGAAGAATGCGAGCTGACAAGAGGGAAAGCACGCACGCTTGCACGGACGCCTGTCGCATCACGTCAGCTTTATCTTCACACGCCACGCAACTGACATCTCGGACATGGCCGCCCACTTATGCATTATCAATCAGAGACGAATCACGACAACGATGCCAACACGTGACGGTCGTTCTTAACTGCCCTCCGGAGCAGCGACTCGGTGACATTACCGCCGCCGCGGCCAACGTTCTTACGAGATCCTGCGCCCGGAGATTCAGACGTTCCAACGTCATAGAACATACCGAAAAGGTCCAGTGCATTGGACTTAATCTTGTTCTCGTCATCCAGAAATGCATTCGCTCGTTTGAATTCTGCATGAAGCTTAATCAGGTCTTTGCAGATTTCATCTGAGAGTGGAGTGAACGTAGTCACGAACGCTGCGCCCGTCAATGCGTCGAAGAGCGACAGCGGCAAAAGTCCAATAGCAAGCTGAAAGTACGAGCAATCACATGAAACTGGGCGTGCAAACCGGTGGATCGTTCTCAAATTTCTTCATATCAGAAAGACAATCTCGCATGAATGCGACTGCATCATTCGGATCCTGAAAACGAGCAACTTGAGATTGCATAAAAGCAGTAGCCGCCACTCACGTCCGTTACAAATGGCAGCTCAACGTTTGTTGTCGCCGATGTACGGAAAGTGATCTTGATCTCAGGGAAGTCGCTCATTACCGGAACATTCGAGTCGGTGATAAGGGCTTTGAGACCAAGTTCAATGTGGTTGTGAACCTAAAATGTGGCATTCGATCATTCGCATCACTGGAGAACCTGCCTGTACCATCCGCGCTGCATTCAGTGCCTCGATTGTCGGTGGGCCAGGATCCTTCATCCGGGTGTCAACCACGAATGTGACGCCGTAGAAAACGGATGTCTACATGCTAAGAAGTCTCATTGCGGCTAGAAACCTATCTACCACAACGTGGGTAGCGCGTAGTTCAGGCGACACTCGGGAAATCTCCCGAAACGTAGATCTTCTCGCTGCCGGATCGACAGTTGCTCGCACTCCCTGCCAACATGGTTTGTGTTTCGCGCGCGCACACACACACGTAATGTTGCATGCCTCTGATATGATTCGATGCACTCGACTCATGACGCGTCCATCTTCGAACCGCGATTCGACCATATCGAGACAGTGCCGCTGTAGATCGCTCGTCGGAATCTTGCCGGTAAGAAGAGCCAGCTGAATCCAATTGACTCCGTTAAGGACGGCGATTCCGTGCCGAACGAAGGGCAACCTGAGCATCCGTCGAGCCAACGCCGAATGCGGTCAGCACGTCGGACAGCGAGGAGCGGTACAGTCGAGCCGTATACGTCACCATATTGAGTTGTTGACACTTGAACATCTGCGAATCGTGCACAATTGCAATTGACCATCACGGTGAGACACAACCCCTGTGACGTCATGATCCGGGAAGAGACGTTTGTTGATTAGTTTCTCGTCCACCGCGTCGTACAACAATGCACACGGTACCCTTCCGGGCGTATGGCCTTTTTCATCGAACGGTCGTTTCAGCTCGTTGGTATCCAGAAATCCAGCTAACATGGGACGATTTTGTTTCCAGTTCTAAAGCCTCGTACCTGTTGCCGCGTTGACCTCTGCCTGATTCAATTGTTCTCCCGGCTCAGGGTCATTGCCAGTTCGCCTATTCGGATGAAGGAATCTATAGAATTTCCACCAAATTCTTGCCGACTATGACTAGGCTCCAGCTCAGGGCGTGACTTTGTCGATGGTAGATATCCTGAACCCATCCTGAACCCACTGACAGATGAACCCTTAACGGAGGGGCTCATTCCTTCGGATAGGGCATTCGGTCCTTCCACCGTCTCGATGATCTCTTTGAGCTCCTTGGAGAGTTTCTCGAAGGACGACGTCATCGTGAAGAAGAGAAGGTTGGAGGATCTGGTTGCGTTATTTCGGAATTGCTCGTAGATTCGTCTCTCTAGATCCTTGGACCAGCGTCTTCCTAAAACAACTGTACTTACTCGATAGAACTATCAGGACTGGGAATGTCGCGGGAGCAGGGGCGGCACGGGGATGACTACTAAAATCAGGTTTTGCATGTTTCAACGGGGGACGAGGGGACGGCAGCCCTAATTGGGGCGACGCGAATGAAGCTTTAACCTGGTAGGTTTCCGTGTGGACACGAAACACACAGGGAAATTACGATATACATTGTAACTATTCATATTTGCTTGTTAAACGCACTATATTATGATACAACCGATGCGTTTTCAAACGCGCTTTTAGGCGAAATGCACCCAATCGCAAGGAATCGGATTCTTGAGACTGGTCCATCGAGTTTTCTTCAAAATAGCGAACCCCTAGTTAGGAACCCGAGTGGACTGCAGCGACGAACGCACGACGACTGATAAGCACTGGGTCGCATGACAGCAGCCACGGAACGTTGATCAATAATTTCATTATCTTTGCACGCGCATGTATACGTGCACACGAGTTCATTCATATTTCCCGGCATCACCACACTAGACTCACTCTTCTCCCCAGTTCATATCGGTCGTTTCCCTCCAATGGCTTCCAGAATTGGCTCTCCGACTGCAGACGGATGAATTCCAGCGAGAGGGAATTTGCGCACTCCCTTTGTTCCTCCTCTTTCTCGTCGTCGCTGCGCATTCGCGCACACCACTCTCCGTCCGCCCTATAATGAGCAGTCAGACGAGTCAGGACACTAGGAAGAAAGAAAGAATGATCGTCGTGCGGGAAAGAGCGAGCGGGAAGACCTGCGAGCGGCAGCAGCAGAAATAATTCATTCCGTCTCCCGCGAGTGCCATTCGCCATTCGCCGGAGCGGGACGACGGTGGTGGTGGCGGTAGCGGCGGCGGGGAAGGGGAGAATGTGAACTGACAAGAGGGAAAGCACGCACGCATGCACGGACGCCTATCGCATCATATCAACTTTATCTTCACACGTCATGCAGCTGACATCTCGGACATGGCTGCCCACTTATGCATTACAACAATTAGAGACAAATCACGGCGACAGCAATGCCAGCACGCTACGGTCTTCCCGAATTGCCGCCTGGAGTCGCGACTCGTCGACATTACCACCGCCGCCGCGGCCAACGTTCCTACGAGATCCTGTGCCGGGGATTCAAACGTTCCAGTGTCATAAAACATACCGAAAAGATCCAGTGCATTGGACTCAATCTTGTCATCCAGAAATGCATTCGTTCGTTTGAATTCTGCATGAAGCTTAATCAGGTCTTTGCAGATTTCATCTGAGAGTGGAGTGAACGTAGTCACGAACGCTGCGCCCGTCAATGCATCGAAGAGCGACAGTGGCAGAAGTCCAATAGCAAGCTGCAAGTACGAGCAATCACATAAAACTGTGCATGCAAACCGGTGGATCGTCTCCAACGTCCTTCATGTCGAGAAGACAAGCTTGCATGAACGCGACTGCAGTGCTTGGATTCTGAAAACAAGCAGCTTGAGATCGCATGAAAACTGCAGCCGCCACTCACGTCCGCTTTAAATGGCAGCGCAATGTTTGGTATCGCCGATGATGTACGGACAGTGATCTCGATCTCAGGAAAGTCGCCCATCACCGGAACATCCGAGTCGGTGATAAGGGCTTTGAGGCCAAGTTCAATGTGGTTGTGAACCTGAAATGCGGCATTCGATCATTCGCATCACTGGAAAACTTGCTTGTACCATCTGTGCTGCATTTAGTGTCTTGATTGTCGGCGGACCGGGATTCTTCATCCGGGTGTCAACCACGAATGTGACGCCGTAGAAAACGGATGTCTACATGCTAAGAAGTCTCATTGCGGCTAGAAACCTATCTACCACAACGTGGGTAGCGCGTAGTTCAGGCGGCACTCGAGAAATCTCCCGAAACGTAGACCTTCTCGCTGCCGGATCGACAGTTGCTCGCGCTCCCTATTAACATGGTTTGTGTTTCGCGCGCGCGCGCACACACACGTAATGTTGCATGCCTTTGAGATGACTCGATGCACTCGACTCATGACGCGTCCATCTTCGAACTGCGATTCGGCCATATCGAGACAGTGCCGCTGTAGATCGCTCGTCGGAATCTTGCCGGTAAGAAGAGCCAGCTGAATCCAATTGACTCCGTTAAGGACGACGATTCCGTGCCGAACGAAAGGCAACCTGAGCATCCGCCGAGCCAACGCCGAATGCGGTCAGCACGTCGGACGACGAAGAGAGGTACAGTTGAGCCGTATACGTTCTCATATCGAATCGTTGACACTTGAACATCTGCGAGTCGTGCACAATTGCAATCGATCATTACTGTGGGACACGACCTCCGCGACGACGCGATCCGAGAAGAGACGTTCGTTGATCAGCTTCTCCTCCACCGCGTCGTACAGCAATGCCCACGGCCCCCTTCCAAGCCTATGGCCATTTTCATCGAACGACAGTACCCGCTCGTTGGCATCCAGAAATTCGGCTAACATAGGGCGATTGTTACTAGTTCTAAAGTCTCGGACCTGTTGCCGCGCCAATCTCTGCCCGATTCAATTGTTCTCCTGGCTCAGGATCAGTGTCAGCTCGCCTATATGGATAAAGGAATCCACAGAATTTCCGCCAAATGCTTGCCGGTCAGGTCTTGGCTCAGTGCGCGACGACGTCAGTTGCGGATATCGTGAAATAAAGTACGACGCACCGCCAGATAAGTTATTATTTGAAATGCCCATTTCTTCGGATAGGGCATTCGGTCTCGTCAACTTCGCGACGATCTCTTTGAGCTCCTTGAAGAACGACTCCATTATGATGAAGAGGAGATCAGGGAATCTGGTTGCGTTATTTCGGAATTGCTTGTAGACTCGTCTCTCTAGATCCTTGGGTCAAAATCTTCCTGAAACAACTGTACTTACTCGATAGAACTATCGGGACTGCGAATGTCGCGGGGACAGGAGAGGCACTGGGATGACTACTAAAACCAGGTTTTGCATGTTTTCACGGGAGACGAGTGAACGGCAGCGACGACTGATAAGCACCGGGTCACATGACAGCAGCCACGAAACGTTGATCAATAGTTTCGTCATCTTTGTGCGTGCGTGTGTACGTGCACACGAATTTATTCACATTTCCCGGCATCACCACACTAGACTCGCTCTTCTCCCCAGCTCATATCGGCCGTTTCCCTCCAATGGCTTCCGGAATTGGCCCTCCGACTGCAGACGGATGAATTCCAGCGAGAGGGAATTTGCGCACTCCCTTTGTTCCTCCTCGTCGTCGTCGCTGCACATTCGCGCACGCCACTCTCCGTCCGCCCTATAATGAGCAGTCAGACGAGTCAGGACACTAGGAAGAAAGAAAGAATGATCGTCGTGCGGGAAAGAGCGAGCGGGAAGACCTGCGAGCGGCAGCAGCAGAAATAATTCATTCCGTCTCCCGCGAGCGTCATTCGCCATTCGCAGAGCGGGACGACGGTGGTGGTGGTGGTAATTTCGAGTCCTCCTCACAGCTCTGCCAGTCTATCCGACGGTTGTTGTTCATCGGGAATTCTACCGCACTCGAGCCGACTCACCGTTAGACATGCATCGGCGAAGCGACGACTTTCCGCGAGTATTTCAGGACGGTCGCCTTCGAGAAGACGGCGGCCCGGCATTTGTTGTTTCTCCATCGCCGCCGCCGCCGCGCCGTCTCTCCCCGGCCGGGAGATGAGAAGTCAGTCTTCGCGCTCGCCGCACTCGTCGGCCTTCTTCCCCATGGATTTGTCCTCTCGAGATTGGTCTCCTCTCTCTCTCTCTCCAATGCCCGACATTCGAGCTGTGTGTGTGTGTGGCAGTGCCTCGCTCCTTTCTTTCTCCCCTCTCTCCCACCTCGTCTTTGTTTTTCGCGACCGCCTCCCCCTTCGTCTTGTCTCGCTACTGCCGCTGCTGCTCATGGCCACGACCGCTCGCTGCCGGCGCTGCTCGTCGCACTCCCAGAGTCGTCTCTCGTCCTTCTTCCCCTCTCTCGAATCAAGATCACCACTCGAGTCGTCGTGCTCGCGTGTGAGGCGGGCGGGGGTGAGGGTCAGCGGAAGGGGGCCGTCTCCGAGGGGAAAATGCCGGGCGATGTAGGGGAAGAGAGAGGAAGAACTTTGGCGCTCGGCATCCGCTCGTCTGCAAACTTGCACTCGCAGCGCTCCTGTCGTGGAATTGCGGCTCTGCTGCGTGGGCGAGCGAGCGGACGAGCAAGGGAGAGAGAGAGGCCAGAGAGGAGGAAGAGGAGGACGCATCTCATTTGAAGCTGCTCTCGCCTCTTCTCTCCCTTCCACTTGCCCACATGCAGAAGCGGCAAGCAGCCCGACCGACCTCGAAGCCGCTCTGTCGTGTCGTTAGGCAACACGCGTTTCGATCTTCCCTCCTCACGAGTGTTGTTGAATTTACCCTCCGGCTCTTTGGCGTCGTCCCCCCGCCCTCTCACCGGCGCGTCGTCTCCCGGGTGTGGTTTCTCTTCTTTTGGCAGCTTGGTGGGAGCGAGGGAGGGGGGGGGGGAAGGCTGGAGACGGGGGGAATCCAATTCAGCACCACCGGGCGTCTTCCTGTGCTGCTGCCTCTGCGTCTGCTGTTGGCGGGGCAGTGGTGCGGATGAGGAGCGGCGACGGCGGAGGCGGTTGTGGCTGCAGCGGCAGCAGCAGCAGCAAATCTGCTCCCCTCCTCCTTCGCTCACACGCCGTCTTCTCCTCCTCCTGCTCGTCATAGTGGTCGTGTGGTTGCCGTTCGAAGACCAGCCGGAGCACATTCCTAGGGAGGAGGAGACGGCCGCCAACAACAAGGTTGGCTCAGAAGGTGGAAACATTGTTGTCGTCTTGTGTCTTTGCCGCCGCCGCCACTGCTGCTGCTGTGCGACCGGAAATGCCTGCCTGGGGGTTGCAAAATCAGCGAGAGGCAGCTGCCCCCGCCCCGTCTCTAAGTCACCCTGTTTCCTCATCCCGCTCGCTCGTGGATCATCGTCATCGTCGCTTCCTGCCCGCGCCCATCAGTGTCTGTTTCCTGTGTCCAGCAGCAATGGCAGTGCCTGCTCCCGTCCCAGCGGTGAGCGGAGAGGAGACACGAAAGAGGGCTGCAAGCTTTGGAATGACCCCGGGTGTCATCAACAGCCCACCACCTCCGCCGACACATGTTTGCGCCACCACCACCACCCCACTCGTCTTGCTCTCCCGCTTTCTTGTCTCTCTTCCCCCCTCCGCCCTCCGCCCTCCTCCTCACACACACACAACAAATGCGTCCAGCGGACGAGGAGAAGGAGGATGGGGACATCAACAAATCGCGTCTCGCAGCTGCTACTTGCCTGCCTCCCTCTTTTTCCTCCATCCTTCGCCCTCTCCCCTTCTGGCCATGTTCGTTTGCCGCGTGGACGAGAGGGGGAATGACCTCGCGTAGAGTCGAATGACAACATTGTTGTATCTCTTGCCCTTTCCGCCGCTCAGGTTTCGCGATCCAATTCACTTCCTCGCAGCAATCGCGACAGAGGCCGACCAAGCTCGATAGAGAAGGTCGAGCACGCACAAGACACTGGCGCCACGCGGTGGAGCAGCGGAGCAGTCGCTTAGGCGGGCGGCGGCCGCCACCGTCAAGGTACAAGACGGCGTGCTGTGATCTCGATTCCATTAGAGATCAGTTTCAGATGCCGCCGCTCGACTCGCCGTCCTCGCCCCCGTCCAGGCGCACCTCGTCCATCTCGTACAGGTCTGGTCGACTGCGGCCAACTAGAAGCAGAGAGATCTGACGCGCACACAGGAGGCGCAAGTCGTCGACGATCCCCTTCTCGCCGCACAACCCGCACTACCTGTCGTGCTGTCAGACGCTGCACTGCAAGGTGCTCTCTTGCAATACTCTTTCCTCATCGGAACCGCCCCCCGCCGCCAGACGGCCTCCGTCCTGGTCGGCGTCCTGCACTTTGTGGTCGGCGCCTTCCTCGGCTTCACCGTCGTGCGATGGATGCTTCGACTCAGGGAGGAGATGCTCGATAACGGTACATCTCCGTTGATGTTGGTCCATTCGATCGTTGACTAGTGGGGCTGATCTTTCTGGCGGTCCTCTACGCGGGCTGCGTCGCGTCCATCATAGGCGCCTCCATACTTCTCTTGTTCGCGGTGAAGCTCGAGCATAGACAGCTCGTGCAGATCTACATTACCTTCCAGGTTCGTCCTCTTCCTTTCACATTCGCATATACGAATTGACGAAGCGACAGGTGACTACGACCATTGTGATCTTCGTCATCTTTCTACTGCTCATACTCGGCGACAGAAGGACGTTGTTCGGCAACTTTCGAAATCCAAAGCTCTCCACAGGTCAGGCCAACTGCTTGTCACACAAGCCGGACGGCGACGTAGCGTTGCAGAGGAAGAGCTGTATATAGTGGGCGAGATCTTTGCGACGTTGGGCGTCACCTCAATCGAGTTGTACTTCTTCTTCGTGGTCCTGAAGCTACGCGAGTTCGTCATCGACAAGCAGACCTTCATCGGACGGTCCACACTCAATAGTGGCGGCGCCAATAATAACAACAACAGCACCTACCACCACCACCACCATCATCATCACAATATCGCACGACTCTGATAATAAGGGAAGCGTAAATTATGACGAGACCAAAGAGAATGTGTATTCTGCGCGATACTGATCCGCTCTCACTTCTTTGTGACTTGAGCAGACCTTCAAGACAATAGCTTCGAAGCGATCGCGACGGCAAAGTTTTGCGAACCAGTATGCGGTGCCACGGCTCAGTGTGGAAGCGACCTAACGACCGTTGTCTATTTGCCATTTCGACAAGGATATGGCGCCCAGTTTCGGGGATTTCTGCGGGTAGTTCGCCCGCCCACTGAACAACGAGTCTTAGTGTTTGCTTTCCACGAACGGTACCTTCCATGTACCGAGTGCTTCTTCTGGAATGCCGTACGCAAACAGCACCCTCACTCAGTCGGCGCTTGGGTATAAAAGACGTGGAAGTGTGAGACAGGAAAACGGTCATGTCGAACAACTCAAACTCCGTGCTTGACGGTCGTCGTCGTCTTCTTCTTTCCATCCTCCTGCTTGCGTCCACAGCCTTTGGGCAAGACAGCGTCGACTGTGGACTTCCGTTCAGGCCGGACACCGCGCTCAATATCTTTCAAGAGTATCTGCTCTGTGGGATAGAGGAGGACGTATGCCAATGGTTCCGCTAAATTCATAATGCCAACCTTTAGCCGACTCTCTCCTGGACGACCACTGCCTCTACCATGCAACAGTGGGCCATCTCCAAGGAGAATGCAACCCTGCAGGCAGCATTTTTCGGCCAATCACTTTGAACAGCGATTTCACAGGCGGCCGTCAATCAAGTGATCGCGGACACGGAGGCACAGATGCAGAAGGATGAGCAGGCCGCAAGCCAGTTGATCTCGCAAATTAGCGATCCCCAGACGAAGGTTTGGAAGGATGAGGAGGGAGCGTTAATCTGAAGATAGTGAAAATTGCAGGCTATCGCACAGCAGATCTTGCAGATCCAGACCAATAAAGATTTGACGGCCAACGATCAAGCTCAGAAGATTCAACAGCTTCTCCAGCAAGCACCGCAAAACGTACAGGACGATCTGGAACAGCTCGTGGCGCAGCTGCTAGGCGAGTCGAACTAAGCACAACTAGAGCATTCGCACTCGTCATCTAGACACTGGAAATAGAGAACGAAACGGCATATGAAGATGTTTTTTCTGCCAACCTTGGTGTTCGTTGTTGACAGGATTTTAGGCATCGAACA
>JACMII010000026.1:59072-69810 GCA_014805405.1 Bunonema sp. RGD898 | reverse complement strand
GGGGGGGGAGTGGGTATGCTGTCGAGAAGGAGACGACACCAACCAATGCATCAGTGTCCGAGGAAAAAGAGATGAGAGCAGCTGCTGCTCCCTGCGTGCCCACACTCTCCCTCTCCACTACCGATGGAGAGAGAGAAGAGGAATCCTCGCGGGAGAGTCTACTGGACGAGAGAGCGAGAGAGGAGGATTCAGGAGTGAGGGAGAGAGGAAGGAGGTGCAGAAGGGAAGAGGAGGAGGAGGGGGAGGAGGATGGCAGCGGCAACGGCGGCGCCTCTTCGGCCCGGCCGGCCCGCAGATCAAATTTCGGCGGAGGGAGAGGATGCTGAGGCACAGGGAACCCAAAGGCAGAGAGAGACGAGCACGCGCATGGCGCACGACTCGATACGAGAGAGGACTCTCCTCTCCTTCCTAACTAGGAGAAACACCAACAGATGGAAGACAAACAAACAGCGTACTCACCACAAATCCCTTGTACCACTCCTTGATCTGCTCCTCCGTAAAGTTCGTGTTCTGCAAAGGACATAGTGATGCATCTGCCGAAACATGAGACGCGAGGAACGAACCTTTTTGAGGAAGTCAAGGTCCTCCTTCGAGAGTTTCGGCTTCGAGCCCTTGATGCCCATTCTCTCTCTCTCTACCGGTTATGCTCCTGTTCCGGTCTTGCTGATTGCGCTGCTCGTCGCACGACAGAGATGGACGACGGCGGCAGAGTGGGTGGTCGCGCAGGAAGGTGCACACGGGAGAAAGACGCACGCACTCGGAGTCGTTCGCAGGCAGCACTCACTGGCTCGGGGATCTGAACGAGCGGAGGCGGGTCTCTTCGATCGAGCGAGTTGTCGCGAGAGGGCGAATTGTTTCGATTGCGAAACGGACACAGATGGGGAGAGGGGAGGGGGCAGTTATGAGAGGAGGAAGCGACTCCAAGCAAGCGAGAGAGAGCACGCAGAAAGGGAAGACGGAGAGAAGAGTGGATGACTCGACAGAGCGAGCGAGAGAGAGAGAGCGGGACTCCCCGGGGAACGAGCGAGAGGATGTGCGCAGAGAAAGAGAGCAATGCACGCACTCTCACTCACAACATCGGACAGGCCCACTTTCATAGAGTGGACAGACTGAGAGCGAGCGAGAGAAGAGCGTGATGGCACGGAGAGCTGAAATGGGAGCGGGAGAGTGAGAGAGAGACTGACGACAGAGTATGAGGACCGGCGACGCCGATAAGGAGCGACCATCTCGCCCATTAGCGGGCGGGCAGGGGCAACAGCACCACTTACCTTCGCACAAGCGGAACTGCTCGTCGGATCTCGAGACAAGACACATCGACCACTCTTACCTGACTGACTGCGAAAGAGAGAGAGAGCGGAAATCGATCGGGTGGAGAGAAGGGGAGTGAAGGGGCGAATGGTGGCGAAGCTGTTATTGCAGCGGGAAGGGGAAGAGGACGAGGAGGAGGAGGAGGAGGAAGAGGAAGAAGACAGGCTGGTGACGAAGTGGGCTGGGAACAGGCCGAGAAGATAGCCCATGTAGTGAGACAGGTGTCTGAGGAGGAGGAGGAGGAGGAGGAGGTGGAGGACGAGAGGAGAAGGGGGAGAAATGAAGCGAGTCTGCCTGCCGCACATGCGGCCGCTCAGGCGACGGCGACGGTGGCGGCGGCGGCGGCTGCTGCTGCTGGCCTCGCTCTCTCGTCGTCCGTCCTCCTCCTTGCCGTCGCCGCCGCCGCCGCCGCCGCCGCCGCTGCTGCCTCATCGATTCGGCTGCTGCCGCCTCCTCTCTCTCCCCTCCTCCTTCTCTTCCTTGCCACCACACCGCACAAGCGGCGGCTCGGTCCAAAGAGAGACGGGCTTTCAGGCAAGGAAGCAAGTGACACACAACCACCACCACCACAACATACATCACAGCCTGACGGCGACTGAGAAACATCCACACCGGCCGAGAGCCACGTTAGGGAAGGCGAGAAGGGCAGAGAGAGAGGGAGCGTGCGTGCGTGTGTGTGTGAGACGGCCGGGCCCGAGGGAAAGCGAGTGGAAGCAGCCTCCCTCCCCCTCCCTTCCTCCTCCCTCTCTCCTGCCAACACACGCACACACGCAACGGACGGACGGCGCTGCCAGAGAGAGAGAGAGGGAGAGCGGAGGGGAGAGGAGAGAGCAGCCACGCCCACTCGCTCACAACATCCAAACGAGAGAGAAAGATCGGATGGATGGACATGGCAAGGGGGAAGTGGCGAGGAAAGGGCACCACTCCTAATTGGTCTTCTCTCGCTCGCTCAAGACGTGGTGGACGACGTCTAAATGAAGAGAAAAGGGGAGAAGAGAAGTTGTTGCGGTCCCTGGGGATGCGCAGCTGCAGAGAAGAGCGACTCTCCCCCTCTCATCTGCATACACGCCGAGACGGACGAGCATTATCGACTGACGGGGAGGGGGAGGCGGACGGGCGAGAGAAGGACGCATCCTAGACCATCGTCGACACTACTATCAAGCAGATAGCATCGTCCTGCTTCCCTTCCCCTGCCGTCCACAGATCGCGCGACTGCACACCGCCGAGTGTCCATCCGTCCGCTCTATTCGCCTCGATCCAGCGTCGGTCGGTCGGTCGAAGCGAGTGGGCGGCGGGCGAGCGGCTCCTCTTCACCTTCCATTCTCTCACTCAACTACTCATGTATTATGGACATGCCGCGGAGCCCAGCCGACCAAAGCGCATGGGCGGGAAGAAGGAGAAGAGGGAGAAATTGGAAGAAGGGGGTGAGAGAGGCGAGCAAAGAGAGCTCCAATCCGGAGCACGAGCACGTCTCTCTCCCCACTTGTTCTCTTTTCTCTGTGCGTGTGTGTGTGTCTTCGCTCGTCATCCATTCATCCCATCTGCCAACACACACATGACCGCGCGTTTCCCCTTTCCCCTCCCCTCTAATCGATCGGCTCCCCGCCGGCCGCCAGTATTGTGTGTCCGTACATCCGTCAGCAGCAACTGGCTCTCGCTGTTCCCTCCAATCCGGTCCACCATTCCTGCCTCGTTTCCATCTGCGTTTTACGCCCCCACCCCGTTTCATGACGGGTCCGTCCGTGAGTGCTGCAATCCGCTCCACTCTCTCGCCTCCTCCGCTCCTCTTTCGTACTAGGCTGCTGTCCGTCTAGCAAGGTGTCTCCCTCCCTCTCTTTCTGTGTGCGGTTTTGAGTCCTTCCTCCCATTGGCGGTGCCAGGTGGTGTGGACGCGGAGTGCGAGAGGGACGGGCGGGCGGACGACACAGCCGACTGCTGCAGAGAGGGCTTCCCTTCTTCCCGCCACTCACCTTCACGCCGCATGTCCATATCCTCGCCCTCGTCATCCGCACACCCCCCTCCCCTTCCTGACCACACCAGATTGATTGCTCGTACGGCTGCTCGATCGCACCCTATTCATCCGCCACACCAATCGTTCACTCTCCTCTCTCAGCCACCAGCAGCGTCACTCACCATGTCTGCATCGTCGTCGCCACAACAACCGCAGCACGGCGAGAAGTGGCGCACCCTCGAAACGCAGGTCATCGAGGCACGAAAAAAGGTCAGCTTGCCGCTTCTTCTTCCTCTTCTTAATGTCTATCCCCTCACCATTCAACCGTTGCAGGCCAGAGAAAACGACCTGCGCGCTGCATCGGCCGCCTACCGAGCTGCCGGCTCCACTGTACAATTTCTTCTGGCGCAGTCGCCTCGTCTTTCGCCGTCGCAACAAACCGGACTCGCACAGGCACTCGTTCCAGCATTTGTCGTGAAGATGATCAGTCACGACCGCCGCAGGTTCAACGAGACGTGCAGCGTGAACTGGAGATGGTGAGCCGAATCGAGCGTCAGATCCTGTCGCTGAATGTCGGCAAGGCCTGCCAGTGGTCGTCGTCGGCGGGCGGAGAGTCGCCGCCGACCGATCCAGACCCAGACGTGTTTGCACCGCCTCGACCGCCCCAGCAGAAACGAGCCACGCCGTCGACCTCTAATCGACGCGTCACGAATGGCGGCGCACGATGCGTGTCCGTTAATCGGCAGCCGCCCAACGGTAAGTATCTTAGCGTCGCTAGACAACTCTTACTGGCAAACCACATGTCCGTGCAGTGACCAACGGACAACGATCAATCAGAAGAAGCGAGTCGGCCGGAACGACACCCGTCGCAGCCGCGACCCGCGGCGCTCGAACGCCAAAACAACCACTGGTGGGCGACATGTGTCACGATCGATTCAACGTAAACCGATCGTGATCGACAGGGCAAGAAGCCGCGCGAGGCTCCACCCTCACTGGATGCGACGGTCGCATCGCTGGCCGACGAGATGAACACGCTCAACAGCACTGCCAACTCGTCGATCGACTCGCAGGAGAAGCCGACCGAGTTCGACGCGGCTGGATTTCCGGGCGAACTCGTCGATCTCATCGAGTCGTCCGTCGTGATTCGCGAGCCAAACGTGCTCTGGTCCGACATTATCGGACTCAAGGACATCAAGGATGCTATCCACGAGACAATTGTCATGCCAACACTTGCGCCTCATCTCTTCACGGTAGAGTTGTGTGTGAATGTACTGTGGAGAGAGAGACTCGCTTAGGGCATTCGTCGTCCGCCTCGAGCTGCAATCATGGTGGTGAGACAGTAGTTATCTCGGTGTTGTGCAGGAAGAGATCGGCTGCGTTCAGGGACCGCCTGGAACGGGAAAAACGCTCGTTGCCAAGGTGATAGTGTCTGGCTTACTCTCACGACTCATCTTGCGTAGGCGATCGCGTCGGAGCGTCGAACCACCTTCTTCTCGGTCTCGGCCTCGACATTTGCGTCGAAATGGCGTGGCGACTCGGAGAAACTGGTGCAGCTCCTCTTCCGGATGGCCAGGCATCACGCGCCGGCAACCGTCTTCATCGACGAAATCGACTCGTTGTGCGCACAACGCGGGGCCGCCACCGAGCACGAAGCGAGTCGGAGAGTCAAGAGCGAACTCTTAGTCCAAATGGACGGACTGGCCGCGGAGACCGAGGCGTCTAGTTCTGTTTTCGTGCTGGCTGCCACAAATCACCCATGGGATCTGGACGACGCACTCCGACGGTTCGCTCGAACTCGGTTCTTTCGCATTCGCCGCGTTCTAGACGATTCGAAAAGCGTATCTACATTCCGCCGCCCGATCGTTCGACGCGGGTCTTGATGCTGCAAGACAAGATGAAAGACGTCAGTGTTTTGCGCACGCTCTCAGTGATGTGCAAGTTCAGGTGTCGATGTCGCCGAATGTTCGACTCGAGAAGATTGCCGACAAGACGGACAACTATTCAGGTTCGTTTGATGGACTAATCATATGAGAATGCGCCGCATGACATGGTTGTGTCCGATCACGGGTGACGACTATTTCATCATTCTTTACGATAAGACAGCCAGCACAATGCGCGATAGTGCTGCAAGCCAGACCAAATTCGTAGAACCACATCTCCATCCCTGAGTCCCCATTCACTCACCGACACGCCAACTTAAATTCAAATTCAGGTGCCGACATTGCCATCTTTTGCCGAGAGGCCGCTATGATGCCGGTTTGACAGTTTCATTATTCCCCAGCAGCACCACTCACAGATTCGCGAATACCGGAACGCAACTCAAGAGCAACTCGCACAACTGGACTCCAAGTCTCTGCTCGTCACTCAAGTAGGGCGACAATCGCTACAGTCCATGAAAGCCCCCGCTTGCAGGAACATCTTGAGACAGCGCTGAAGAGGATGTCACCTTCGATCAATCGCGAAATGATTGTACGATACGAGAAGTGGATTCGAGACAACGGAGTTCTCTAATCCCAGTCTCCATGTCATCATTACAGCCACCAATGTCGGAACCTCGTCTTTCCCATACACGTGCCTCTGTCCCAAGCGGGTATCTTTGACGTAGCATGACGACTGATCTAGTCGGGTCGCAGGCTGATTCGTCATCATCTTCATATGTATATTTGACACAACCACATGCACAGGCACACACACCCATCCAGCGCGGCATTTATTGCGGGAGCTACTACTTACAATTAGCGGCCATCCTTCACACATGTGCACATGGACCAATCGCAGTACGGAATGGGGGAATAACAACATTCCGTGAACATTGATTAGACGAGCATGTCCGAATTGTCAGGAAGCGATCATGTTATCGTTGTGAAACGTCCACTAGTGCATTGTTCGGATTCAGCTTGAATATGAACGAGGCGAGCACATCGGCGTCCGACATTCGGCAACCGTCGACCAGCTCGGCAGCTGCGGTTCCCGTGATACGCGCGTCATCCGACTCGGCGCAGCCCCACAGTTGGAATGCCTTACATTGATTGCAAGGCAGTGCGACCTATCCAACCAGATAGTGCCAGTGGGAGCGGCGGTGGCGGTGGCGGCGGTCCACTGGTGGTGAACTCGATCCGACAGAAGGGGAATCCCGTCCTGAACTATATTCGCAGTGTGCGCCACGTGCTCGGCGACTGCGGCGCCGACTTTGAGTGCGGTCCGACGTGTGGAATTCTCTTTCTCTCGCTGCGGTACCATCGACTGCATCCAGACTACATCTACTCGAGGCTGGACGGCAAAGCCGAGAGCCGGTACCGCAACAAGGTGAGCATTCTCCCTCCCCCTCGTTCATCATCGCCATCTTGATTAGATTCTGCTCGCGATGGCCGGCTCGGCAGCCGGCTCGAGTAGTGCGATCTCGTTGGCGGACGAGATGAGGCATGCGTTGCGCGAGATCAACATGGCTGCATGGAATGCGCACTGGTCGCTGATCGTGTGCTACTCGGTCGAGGAGGCGGCCGAATACATCGAGAACTTCCAACTGGCGTATCTTCGCGGCGGCGACATCGCCTCCATGCCTATTCGAGCGCCGATCGCCCCTCAGCCAAGTCGAGCGAACAGTAGTGCTGCGATACTGAGTGCGGCCGCACAGCTGCAGGAGAAGCAGCGCACTCACGCCATTGCACTGCTCACGTCCGCCAGGGGCATCAACAAGTTCGTTACCGCATATACTCGTAACAATCGCTGCTGCTGCTGCTGCTGCTCAGGTCGGATGCGATTCGATTGTTGGCCTGCTACGGGAAACTGAGCAACATTGCGCGTGCCACTCGCGAAAATCTCCAGATCGCCGGCATAGGACCCGTCAAAGCCGAGAATCTCCACAAGTTTCTCCATCAACCATTCGTGGTGCCGCCGTCGAACAGCAAGCAAAGCACGGTCGAGTAAATCGAGTGCCTAAAGCGGACTGATTCATTTGTCGTGGTGCGGTTCCGATTCCGACCAGTCGTCGTCATATCAATTGAGAGAGAGAGGGAGCGAGCGAGCGAGCAAGCAAGCGGAATTGATTGACGGTGAAGACAGATCAAACGTGAGCGATGGCCGACGAGCAAGGCGATGTGCCGGTGGATGCGAACACGGGCTGTCCTGGAACGGGAAGCAGTGCGGCCGGAAAGAGTGGCGCCTGTGCTGGCTGTCCGAATCAAGGAGCATGTGCGACCGGGAAGACTGCGCAGCAGGCCGACGCCGACGCACAGGCCATTCAGGATCGATTCCGGTACGATTCGTCGTCCTCTGTTCATCACTGTTCCCACATTCACTCGTTGTATGCAGTTCGATCCGACATCGCGTGCTCGTGCTCTCCGGCAAGGGTGGAGTCGGAAAGTCCAGCGTCACCGCCAGTCTGGCACGGTGATTTTTCGATACCTTCTCGATGGGAATCATTTTTTCGTGCCGATTTAGCGCGCTCGCATCGGACCCGACCAAGCAGGTGGCCATCCTGGACGTGGACATTTGCGGGCCCTCGCAGGTGTGCTCATCTCATTTGGTAGCTGACCTGCCCAGCAGGCTCGTATGATGAACGTGGAGACCGAGTCCGTGCACGATTCGTCGTCTGGCTGGTCGCCGGTTTCCGTCCAGGACAATCTTACCGTGATGAGCATCGCCTTCCTGCTCGGAGACCGGGTTTGGCGCATCGTATGCGTAGATCGTCTCCGCATTGCTAGAACGATGCGGTGATCTGGCGTGGCGCGCGCAAGAACGGCATGATCAAGCAGTTTCTGAGTCGTGTCGACTGGGGCGAGGTCGACTACTTGCTGGTGGACACGCCGCCCGGCACGTCCGACGAGCATATCTCTCTGGTCTGCGTTTGTGGTTGTTCCGTTACGCGAATCTTGCCATCAGGTGCAATTCCTGCTGCAAGCTGGCACACTCGACGGCGCCATCGTCGTCACCACCCCGCAGGAAGTGTCTCTGCTCGACGTTCGCAAAGAGGCAAGCACTGGGGGCGGCGGCTGAGATTGGAGTGCAAAGCGACGTCATCACATCGATTGCAGATCAACTTTTGCAAGCGAACCAACGTGCCCGTGCTCGGCGTCGTCGAGAACATGGCGTCGTTCGTGTGCCCGAGCTGCACCACATGCACGCAACTGTTTCCACCCACAACGGGAGGAGCGCAGGGCATGTGCAACGAGGTTGGTTCATCGCGTTCTGACTAGAGCGTACGCCTCGTGAAGATGAACATCCCCCTGCTCGGCCGACTTCCGTTCGACCCTCGCCTGGTGTCGTCTCTCGACAAGGGCGACAACTTCTTCGAGCAGTATGCCGACTCTCCCACGGCCAAGGTTCAGTGCTATTTCCTCTGGCAGCAAACGATAGATCGGCATGACAGGCGTTCCTCGACCTGAAGACTGCACTCGTCAAGACTCTGGAGGACTCGAGCAAGCAGTAGCTGGAACGAAGAGTGATCACGTGTTGCCTCGCACACATTCCGTCCGTTGCGATCAGACGATGAAGCTAGATGAACGAGATCTGCGGTGACTAGCAAAATTGGTCGCACGCCGAGGGATACTGCTGATTGGAGAGGAAGTGAAAGAGATGGATAGCGGCCGATTTTCAGAGACTCCATTGCCATTATTGTCGTCACCATGTCCCGTGCATCGTACCGGGTAGTTGTCTCGGGCATCGGCGTGATTTCTCCTTATGGCGCAGGCTTCACGCGCTTTTGGAACGGTCTGCTCTCGGTGCCCACTACGTCGGCACTCGTCCGAGATGACAAGCTTGGTCAGCGGGGGTGGCATGGTGTCGTCAAAGATAGTCCGCCTTCCAGACGCGACTGTTGGACGTGCCGCAGTTGAGACGGCCGAGCAACAGAAGAGGCAGTCCATCTCTAGGGCCTCCGTACTCGGACTACTGGCCGCCGAGGAGGCGATGCAGTCGGCGGCCGCCTCTCCGATCGAAAGTCACACCGGTACGGATCGCACAGTTGACGCTCGACACGAAGTTGTTAGACACGCTCGTGCATGTGGGAACGGGTATCTGCGAGCTGGAAGAGGTGGCTACCACCGGTGCGCTCATTGCTGAAGGTGGTGATGATTCGTCCGATCGTTGGTCGAAGCAGGATCAACTTGCAGGAAAGTCGCGTCGCGTATCGCCCTACTTTGTGCCCAAGATCCTGGCCAGCATGCCGGCCTCGCACATCGCCATGAAGTAGTTCCTTGTCGCCCTCGTCAACTCAACATGTCTAGATACAAAGCGCTGGGCGGCGTGGAATGCTCGTCGACGGCCTGTGCGACGGGCGTGCACGCACTGGGCGGTGCGTTTCTCGCGGTTCGCGACGGGCGAGCGAGACGAGCCATTGCGGGCGCTACCGAGAGCTGTCTGAATGACATCGCCGTCACGGGATTCCGACGAATGGGCGCACTCTCGAAGTCGGGCGTCTCCAGACCCTTCGACCGGCGACGCGACGGGTTCGTCATGGCCGAGGTGATTTTGATGATGTCTGTATGACGACGACGACGCATGATGACGGCTCATCTAATCAGGGATCGACAATCTTCCTCTTGGAACGACTCGAAGACGCCACGTTGCGTGGAGTGAAACCGTTGGCGGAATTGATCGGATACGGTGTCTCGTCCGACTGTCATCACGTCTCGGCCCCCGATCCGTCCGGCATTGGAGCAAGGCTCGCTATGGCGAGAGCACTTCACGACGCCAGACTCGCTCCGCAGCAGGTTGACGACCAATGGGGATTTGTCGTGCGCAAAACGAGTCGTTGTCCACACCTCAGATCGGCTACGTCAATGCTCATGCCACGTCCACGCCGACTGGCGACGGAGTCGAAGCACTGGCCATTCACCAACTCTTTGGCGATCATCGTCCGTTCGTTTCCTCGATCAAAGGTAGTGCGCTAACCGTCGTCATGTTGAACGAACACCAAACACTTAGGTCACATCGGGCATCTACTCGGAGCGGCAGGGGCCATCGAAGCTGCCGCCACCGTGGCTGCGGTCAAGCATGGACAGCTGCCAGGAAATGCGGGACTCGAAGAAGTGGATGGTGCCGAGATGCACGGGCTGAATCTGCTCAGGTGGAGAGTCCTCCGTAACTGTTCACATCGCTGGGATTCTAGCAAAGCCACTCAATGGGCTGGAGAGGAACGTATCGGCCTGTGCAACTCGTTCGGATTCGGCGGAACCAACGCTTCGATCTGCATCCGAAACTATGACCCCAGTTGCTCGCCGTCCAACTAGTAGCAGTAGTAGGTGATAATAAAAGCGACTGTCATCTGATATGTGCTCTTCGCCTGGACTCCTTGGACTGCAGTCAGTGCACAAGATCGTGCTTGAAGAAAGAAGAAGTAGAGCTGGCGGATGCGAAACTAATAAGATGGTGAAGCGCGTTATAGTGCGTGCAACGCTGTGTCTCATCAGACCTGGCGATTGAGATCATGAGAAATGTGGTCAACGCCACGACTTCCGCGTCGAGAGTGATGCTCGATAT
>JACMII010000026.1:48603-58972 GCA_014805405.1 Bunonema sp. RGD898 | reverse complement strand
TCATCAGACCTGGCGATTGAGATCATGAGAAATGTGGTCAACGCCACGACTTCCGCGTCGAGAGTGATGCTCGATATTGGCGGTGAGCTGTTGAGACATGCGACGACGTCTCCACGCCGATCCACACAGACTCTTGGCGACAAGTGTGCGGAACTCTCGGACGCGACAGTAGCAGAGCGGTTGCAGAAGAGAGTGCAGCGAGAGTAGCGCGTGCAGGACGCCCTTCAAGTGCATGTAGGTCGTCGAGCTCAGCGACAGCAGTCTGCAGCACGTGCATTGCGGTCGTCTTTTTTGCAACGCTCGATCGGCTCTACCTTGCCAGCCGAAGCATGTGCAGCATCTGCAGGGACGCGTACGAACCCAGATACAAGGTGTAGACGAGCAGAACACTCCCGATGGCGACGGCGTACCTCCCTTCAACAGAACGCCGATTTCCCCTGGCATGAAGTGGACGCAAGACACGCACCTCTGCTGGAGGTCGACGACGCGCTTGGACGCGACTGAATCGAGTGTTCACGTTCGTGGAACGGCCTCATCTCCGTGTGAAGTTTGCGGTCCTCCTCCAGCAGTCGATGCACGACGCGCAGCAGACGTGCATAGCAGCATGCAGCTAACAGTAGACATAGCGAGCAGAACGTGATGATGCCTGCGTGTCGATTGCGGAAGAAGAGTCTTCATGTGTGCGTGTGCGCGCGTTACCAATATGATAGGCGTAATGAGCGGAGTGCGACCGACTGATTCGTTGAATGCAGCTCTCCGTGAAGTTGATCCTCTGCCGGGAGTGCATACACTCCGGTCTGTAGTGGCTGCACACTGCTGCCTGAGGAAACCGGTCACACCTGAGAAGAACGGTCGGAGCCGACGTACTGATGGTAAGATTGCTCAGCGTAAAGATCCACGCCAAGAGCCAGTTGAGGAGAATGGCGGCCAACACTCGGCGACTGACGATAGTCATTTCGCAGCTCAAAAGACTGTCGAGCGCTCGCCTACCGCGTGATGATGGTCACGTAGCGAAGTGGGTAGCAGACGAATGCGTACTCGTGCAGAGTGAACGTCTAGACTTGCGGAGAGAGGATTGAGAAGGAGACGGAGCGGCAGTACGTACTAGAATGTTGAGGATCGTCGCGAGGTTCGAGAACCGCAACAGAACCAGACTGAACTGATCCACGCGGGTGCGCCATTCGCCCGACTCGACGCGGGCTTGCAGCGAGAAGAGGATCGAGCAGAGGCCTGACTAGACGTTTTCGCTTCAACCGACCGACCTCACTCCACCACCTTTGATGATGTCGACAGTTGCAAAGTTTGACACGAGCAGATAGAACACTTGATCTCGCCTTCGAACGACGACGAACAGAAGCAGACAGTTGAGGAGCACCGAGAGGAAGCCGAAACTGGACGAAAGGGCGGCCCATCTCGCCGCGGAGGACGTGCCAAGTAGAAGGGTGCGCGCAGAGAAGCTGTCTGCCTGCATCTGCTGCACGGCCAACGGAATGTGCCGCCGCGACACGCAAGGGGAGCCAGAATGAAGGAGAGCGAGAGCGAGAGCGGAAAAGGGACCTTCTGGCACTGGCGAGCGCGAGCTCATTAAGGGACGTCGCAAAGAAACGGGATTGTCTGATGCGACGCCACGAGCGAGCAGATTACGCGCCGCAAAGAGGAGGAAGATGCCATGAGAAGGGAGGCGGCGAGAGTGGCGAAGAAATCCGATTGAGACGACTGCCGGAAGGAAGGAAGTCCCCGCCCCGACATCGTCGTCATCGTCACCATCAACATCTATTCATCCGGGATCAACAGCCATGAGAGAAGTGATTCAGAGGAAGAGGGGCGTAACGGCCTCCACTCGACGACTGCACTCCGGACACGCGGCCATGTCGGCGGCGCACTTCGAGCAGAACGCGTGACCGCATCCCAGCACCGCGTTCAGCGCATTCGATCGGCACTGCGAACAGCCCAGTCGAGACGTGCTCAACTCGCCGGTCTCGTTTCCACGACGCACACGACGCTGCAGTTCCAGCGCCAGATCTGCAAGACGAGACAATTTCACGTTGCAATTGGAGTCATCGTCGAAAAAACGAACCGATCAACTCTTGCCGATCTAGCGTCGACAAATCGGCCAGGTCTGGTAGAGCTGGCTGGACTCGTGCGGGCGTCTGGAACGGGCGCTGCTGCACGACAACGTGATCCGTATCGGAGATCGCCACTTCGACTTCAGACAATGAATGCTGAGCGGAGTTCGGTCTCGACTGAAATAAAATCAAACAATACTAGGGCGCCAGGAGCGCTTGAAATTACCGTCTCGTCCGTCGCCATTGCTTCGTCGTGATCACGTGACGACGGTCTTGACAGTTGTTCGAGTAAACAACTCTAGGGATATTGTCGTCGATCGTGTTCGGGTGCTAGCAGCTGCGGCACAACAAATACATAACAGTGCGGACCAAGTCGTAGACGAGCAGCGCCACCGATCTGTTGGCATACCCGCGTTGCGGGTCCTTCATGGAAGAGCAGCACACGATGACGGCGGAGGAGTGCAGTAAGTGAGGGGAAGAGGAACGGTCAGATAGATTGTGGGGAGTGAGTGAGTGTGGCGGACAGAATGAGGAAGAGATCATGACAGTTGACCTACCTGTCGTATCCGGGAAGAGTGATGTACATGGAAGTGACGGGAGACGATCGGGGACCAGCGTTCGCATTGCCATCGCCGTCCCTCTTCGGATCGCCAGGCGCTTGAACTCCATCTGCCTTTTTCGGGTCTGCCGCCGGCTTCTCGACTTCGCCATCTTTCTTCTCCTTGGTTGCATCCTGCTTGTCATCTTCCATATTCGTCTGACTCTTCCTCTTCCCTCTCTTGCCGTCCTTCGCATGATGAGTCTCGTTGCCTTCAAGCTTCGCTCCATCCTCTTCTTCATGTTCTGAACGAAGCGGATTTACGCAAGAGCCGAAACGAAGAACCAACGGTTGTCATCGGGGATGAAGCGAATCTGCATAGTTCGACGATCGATCACGTCCGGGTTCTGGAATTGGCGATTGCCATAACCAGTGGAAACTCTAATACCGCGTCCCAGAAGCTCTGAATGGCGATTGAACGATCTGCGTGGGGCTCGACGCTAGCAACATGGCAAGTGATGTGATCGTTGCGATCCGGATCAATGGGCATTTTCCTCGGGCAGAAGGCACAGGTAATGATGAGCTATAATTACGAATATTGTAACCTGAGGACATGAAGAGAGGGCACCGCTTTATGGGCAGGAATGAAGGACTTGACTAGATTGAAGAGGACGTCGTTCGACGTGGTCTTCATCTTGATCGCGATCGGCTTGCTCGAGATGTTCTTCACTTTGATCTTGGTGGTTTGGCGTCTGTTAGTCAGTTTCCACACAAGTTCTTCCGGCTCGATCGTCACGATTTTGACCTGTGGCGGCGGTGACGACTTCCCATCCTTCTCGGCCTTCTTTTCTGTTATCGGTTTCTTCACGTTCGCCATTCTTCCTACTTGAGCCGCTTCCTGATGAACAACACTCAATCGACTCGTTCGTCTCCACGAGACCACCGAAACGGTGCGCCACTATTGGCTGTATGCAAATGAGCACTCTTTCGAGTGAAAGACTGGCGCGCCTAGGAATGCGTTTTACGCGTTGGCATCGAAATGGCCAACGGGAACCAGGGACAAGTGGTGAGTGACGATCTTCGGGTTTCAGCTTATGTCTCGGGTATAATGACTGCGTCCAGGAGGTCGACAAGAGGGATACGAACGGAGGATACGACATGGCGAAGTTGTCGAATGGGTGGAGCAAATTCTATCGCTGCCATTGTAACCCGCTTCGATTGTGGCTTTAGAAAATCCCCGAGATCCGGAGCCAATACAAGGACGAGTTTCTAAGCCCCGCTCCTGCTCTTTCCGAGAAACCGATAGTGACGTTTGCGGCGAATCAAAGCAAGAGCCGGTACTGTAATGCGAGTCATATTCAGCAATTCCTATACGTGCACCGCGTTCTGCTATCCAACTATCGTGCTGCCATCGAGTCTCTCGTTGCGGACCTCGACGAGCGGGTTCAGATTTGGTGCGACGACTGCGACAAATCGAATTAGCTGCAGTTCCGCATTCTGCCATCTCTCGATGCTAACGTTTTACGGTGAAGGCGACTTCAAGAGCTCCGGTGTCGTCGCAGTTCATTTCTTTGATAATGACCAGCCCATGTCTGACGACTAGGCGCCACTAAATCTTTACCGTCACAACGCTCGTCTCGACAGGGGGGTGGTGGTGGTGAAAAATAAATAATTTGTGCTGTGTGCTGCTTGTGCAGACAGGTAGGGTAGATGGCATCTCTCTTCCCAAACGTAGCGCACACACCACCGGTGTGTACAGGATGTAGTGAAATTGCGGGGAGTGAGGGAACAGCGATCGCCGGCAGGGTGGAGAGCACTCCCCCCCCCTCGTCGTGTTCCGATCTCGTTCACAAGAAGATGGCCGCTCGCTCGTCATGATTTTCTCCACTAGTACCTTCCCTGCGCTGCTTGCTGGACAGCGGCGGACGCTGCAGCCGTGGCTGCAGCGCGTCCGGCAGCCTTCAACACAAAGCGCTCGTCCGGAAGATGCCCAATTTGTGTCACCTGCACATTGCGATCGGCCATCACACCCGACGTGAATTCCTGTCGCGCCTTGTCCAGGGAGAAGCCGGTTCCGCGGTAGATGCGGTGCACCTTGTCAAATGGCATTCATCCAACAGACAGACAGGCGAGCTCACCTTGATCAGGGCGACAATCATGCCGACGCCCGCCGCCGAAAGCGCCACAGCCGACAAAAGCATCAGGATCGCAACCAGCGCCGAGTTCTGCAGATGGGGCTTGCAATTCGCCAGTACGAGAGCGTCATTACCTTGAAGGTGTCGATCGCGTTGATCCAGCCACACGCGTACTGCGAAAGGCCAAGGGCCTGCAATGGGCAAGGTCAAGGACGACAAATGATGGCTGGTTGCCTGGATAGCGCAGAAGATGGTGTGGAAGAAGAGCACGAAGAAGAAGACCATGAACGAGAAGGACGAATCGTCGCGGAAGGCCTTGTACACGGGACGGAACCAAAAGAGGAAGGCGCACGGCGAGAACAAGATCAGCTGGACGACGGACAGGAAGAAAATGCCGAATCCACCAGACGCAAAAAGGAAGTAAAACAGGGCGGCGATCGCATTGATGGCCAGTGCGCCGACGTATACGAGGAACACCTAGAGAGGGAGGAATGGCTTGGAAGAGGGTTGGCGGGCGGCGTTGCCTGATAGACGAAGCGCACAATCTTCTGGAACTGCGACGGGATGTCCACTTCGATGTCCTGGAGATGCGCCGCTGTGATGTGAGTGAGAGTAATTCAGCGAACCTGGTAAAAGCAAGGCTTGAGCGGGATGAAAGCCGGCAACGGAGGCCAGTTGTGTTCACGCGGAGGCGCGCCTCCGGGCAGTTGACCGGCCCGGGTACGACGATCCAGATCCTCCTCACGACGCCGCAAGTCCTGGGCCTTGCGCTCAAGCTCCTCCTGTCGACGGAAGATCTCGTCGTTCTGCTGCATGTTGTTGCTCGGAGCAGGCGTCTGCAACATGCTCTTGTCCCCCTCTCAGGCTCCGCTCGCCAGACAACGCCATGGCCACACAGACACTAGCGCCCTCCTTGGGCAGCGGCAGCAGCGGTGCCAAGGACGGGCCCCGCTCGCACCGCTATTGATTGGGGCCGCTCGACTCGCCGAGCCAGTGCCACTCCACGCCTCCTCCGAAGAGGCAGACCCCTATGGCATAGCTAGCAATCCCCTGATGATATACTACGTCACATACGCCCGCGCGACGGCAGCCACTCGCTCCCCGAGCTTTCTGCACGCGACACTCAAACCGGCACCTGATGAGTGGTGGGCTGCTTGGCGAACGGATTGAACTCGGCCGTCGGGTCGGTGCTCGCCGCTTGAGCCGCGCCAGCCGTCGCCTGACGCACGGACGGATCCTGCGCGCAGAGCCAGTTGACGATGTGAGAACGCAAACACAACGACGACCTACCGCAAATGGGTCCGCAAAGGGATTGTCGCTGAGATTCGACATTCTCGAGATGATGATGATCACTCGCACACAATGCAGTCACCTAAAGAGTCGAGAAAGCCGTATGTTTGGCCAAGGTGGAGAAATAAGAGTAGAGGAGACGGTGGAAGGGGTTTCGAAAGCGTGCGGCGGCGGTCTCAGCGCGTCGATGACGAAGAGGTGGAAGTGGTATGGGTGAGCAGGAGGGGGAGAGGAATCTACAGACAGAACGGCGTGTATTTTGCAGACCACTTAGTGAATCCACCACCACTGCCGTCTCGTGATCAGCACATGATGTTGCGGTCGGAGCGCCGGTCAATGTCTTCTCATGATATCGGCGATCGTCTCGTTCGTATGTGTCGCTGTGAGAGCACGAGATCTGCGTAGTGTGCATCGATCGGAACACGATTATTAGACGAGCTGCTCCGTGTGCGAGTGAGTGGGTGTGTGTGCGGAGCGAGTGAGCGCGGACGGATCGATGAGAGCCGCGCCACGTGTGTGTGTGCGTGCGTGTTGTCGTCCCTCTCTCGCTGGCTGGTTGTGTCGGAGAGAGAGAGGGAGAGAGAGGAAGTGTATGAGGGAGAGGGGCGTGCTGCGAAGCAGACAGCAACGCGAATTGCAGAGAGAGGAGAGAGACAGCGCACGGTCAGGTAGACACGCGCCGAGGCAGCGCTCGTCGAACGGAGACGGCCGACGAGCAGAGTGTCGAGGGTGTGCGTGAGTGCGGAGACGTCAGACGGCCAGGGCGCAGAGAGAGGAGGAGGAGGCCGGGCGCAGTGTAGCTCGTCGCCACCGCCGCCGCCGCCGCCCGCACCAATCGTTGCTCGCTGCTGCTGCTGGTGGCGGCGACGGCGGCGGCGGCGGTGCTGTGCGAGCGAGTGAGCGAGCGTCGCGTGTTGGCGACGAGGGAGAGACGACGACGACGGTGACGACGACCACGAGCAGCAGCAGCAGCAGCACTCTCCCTCTCTCCCTCTCCTCGAACTGTCCTCGTCTCCTCGTCTCCTCCTCTTCCTTCAATCGCACGTCGTTCTCCTTCGTCCTCCTCCGCACACTGGTTTCGCCAAGCATGTGCACTCTCTCTCTCTTCCTCTGCGCCTTCCCTTCTTCCTTACTTCCTCCCTCCAATTCCCACTGCCACAGTGCGCCCTTATCTATCCGGTAGATATTGATGGGTTGAGTCGAACGTGCACGTGCTGACGGTGGCAGTGTGCGTGTGTGTGTGCATGTGCGTGTACGCTGTTTGCCGAGCAGGAGGGCGAGGACGGTGATTGAGTGGGACAGGTAGACAGTGGTAGCGGCAGCAGCACAACAGAATCAAGAGCAGTCATTCCACTCGACCGACTCACTCCTTCCTCTCCTGTCCCCGCTCCCCTTCCCCATCGCCGTCATCAATTTGTGTATCGTCAACAAGCGCGATGACGATGATGACTTGCAGCAGACACACGGATTTCACTGCCCGAGTCGGTTCATGTCAATCGGAAGATGCGCGTAGTCTGGGAGAGCGCCGACTGGCCCGGCTCACGAGTCGACGTCAAGGTGCCATCGTCGTTCGGCCTCTTATCGTCGTTCCCCTCTTCCAGATCAACCAGCTCGCCTGGACGGCGGTCGGATCGTCGACCGAAGAGGGGCTGATCGCCGCTGCCACAGCGTCCGGCTCGGTGGGAATCACCCAAACCCGACTCTATCCGGCATCGCACGCCGCGTCTCTGAACTACTATGACAAGCATCGACCCAACTTCAATCTGCGCGGCCATCACTCCTCGGTACGATTGCTGGCGGTGTGGAGGGCGAAACGCACGCGGGTTCAGGCAACTCACGTCGCATGGAATTCGCGTGCGAACAAACTGGCGAGTTGCGACTCGTCCGGAGTGGTCTACGTCTGGGCGAGGAACGAGGACCGGTGGTCCGTCGAGCTGGTCAACGACCGAGGGGTGAGGAGTGTCTTGCCTAGGGCGAGTCTTCAAGCCTTGGTGGTGACTCAGGTGAAAGTGCGGTCGATCGGTTGGTCGCCGTGCGGCAGCTCCGCATTGATCTGCTACGAGGACCAGTTCGTGCTAGTCGGATCGGCGGCCGGTCAACGGATCTGGAGTCACACGTTCGACGAGCAGATCACGGCCGGCGCGTGGGCGCCAGACTCGTGGGAGCTGGTGCTCGGGACGGCGTCCGGTCGACTGCTCGTCTACTCGCCCTCCGGACAAATGTTGCGTGAAAGGCAGCTGCTGGAGCACACGTCCGTCACGGCGCTCGCCTATGGCGGCGACGCTCGACTGGGAAAGGGCGGGTCGCTGGCCGCACTCCTCGATTCGAACCGAGTGCTTATCCTCTTTAGCTACGATCAGGTATCACTGTCTTCGTCCACTCATCTCGCACACTACTCGTCCAGGTTGTTCCGTTCGAGTGGCGGGCCTCCGCCGCCGTGGTCAAACTGGAGTGGGACGGACGCAACGAGATGTTGGCCGTCCTGACGCAGAACAACGAGCTCGTCTTCCTGCATCGAGACGGTCGTGTCCGGCATCGAGAGCCCGTTCGAGTTCCGTCCTGGACCGGCGACTCGACCGGTCCGTCCGCCTTCTGCTGGATGCACCAGGGCATCGCGTTCTGCGTCGCGTCCAATTCCGCGATTCGCGTCGGTCGGATTGTGCGTGGCGTATCCTCGCTCTACGACACGGTTCGCGTCTCGCTCTGGCACCAGCTCGGCCGATCGAGTCGGGCGCGGAGAGCGGCGCTCGCGCGACTGCCCGAGAGTCTGCGCAAGTCCATCGGACTGGACGCGCTCGACTGGCACATTATTCAGGTCACCCTCCCTTTCATTGCTCTGCCCCCCGCGTGCGTCTCTGAACTCTGCCCTTTTCAGTGCGTGGTGCCGAGTCGGGGCGGAAGTCGTCTGCTGGACTGGCTCGTGTCGCCGCATCTCCAACGCACGCACTGCACAATGCGTGCCGGTGGCGCCCGTCAGGCGAGTCGCTCTTATTGTGTGCGAAGCGAGAGAGGAGGTGTCTGTCGTGCAGGCGGGCCAGCGTTCGTTGGTGCTTTGCGTAGAGCACATGGGCGGACTGGTGCCCGTGATGGTGGGACGCCAGATGAACCGCGTCTTGCCCCAATTCAACGTGGCCCTCTACGCGGACGACACGGAGCGCCAATCCAGCGAGGCGATGTCCGCCGAGGCGAGCACCGGCGGACGAACCGCCGCTGTCGGTAAGGAGACGATGCTTACGCGCGCGTGTTTCCTTGGAGGTGTGCGTGTGTGCATAGCACTCGACAAGCCTCCCCCCTCCCCGCGCGCTCTCTACATACATCATCACCAAAGCAGGGCGGGTGACGCAGACGCATGCACATTGTCTCCCCCCCCTCCCCTCTGGTCGGCCACTCGGATTGTACGTCCGTCGCCGTACGAGCGCCCCTCGCCGACAACAACAGTCATGACGACCGACCGGTCTCCACCCTCCGCCCATTCTCTCGCTGTCACACTGGTCACGCGCCGCACAGACCGGCTGGCTGACTGACAGAGTGCCAAGGTTGCAACACATCACCGTGGGGGGGGCGGGGAGGAACTACAGACGAGCCGGATATCATCCTCGCGCTGTTGCAGAGGATCTATCCCATAATGGGGCCGTGTCCGGACGGGCTGCCGCTGGCGCCGGAAACGCGGCCGACTCGGACACGGACGACTCGACGACGGGCACGAGTACGGCGCCCACTCGGCTGTCCGTCATCCGACGATCGGCACGCAGACTTCGATCGATGGTTGAAGGGCGGCGAGCGCAGGTACAACCGTTTGATCAACGGATGATGGCAGTGATCGGGTTTAGCGACAACGGCAACAGCAACAACTACAGCAACAGCATCAAGAGGCTGGTGCAGCTGAGGCGGCGGCAGCGGCGGCGGACGACGACGACAGTCTACAGCACCGAATCACGACGGCTGATACACCGTCCTGTGCCGCACTCGGCAAACAGACACCCGCCACGGTAGGAGATTGAGACAGAGAGCGTACAGGGGGTGGTTGCAGACGAGTGGCGTGTGGCCGTCGCGGGAGAGTCGAATGGCACGGGTCGAGTCGAACGTGTGGTGCACTCGCTTCCGACTGACCTCCGCCATGAGCAACGCAACGGCGGCCAGACAGCAGCAACAGAGCAGTGCTGCTGCGAATCCGAGCCAACACGCCTCCTCCGACGGCCAGTCGAACAACACGATCGGCAGCGTGTCGTACAAGACGTCGGTCCTGCATCTGCAACCGCGTCAGATGACCGTGCAACTGCCGCATCCCGTGCCGTCGCATCATCGACGAGCCAACCGATCGGCAAACAACAACAACAACA
>JACMII010000026.1:21655-48503 GCA_014805405.1 Bunonema sp. RGD898 | reverse complement strand
GATGACCGTGCAACTGCCGCATCCCGTGCCGTCGCATCATCGACGAGCCAACCGATCGGCAAACAACAACAACAACACGACCAGATTGCTGCAGCCACCGCCACCGTCGTCACAACTGATTGCGCCCGTCGCTGACAACAACAGCAGCAACGAGAATAATCAGAACAGCACGCATCCACATCTCACTCACGACGAACTCGTCTTCCTGGCTCGACTCCGCGACGATTGCATCCAGTTGCGGACGCTCGTCGAGACTGCTCTTCAGGACCTGCAACATCCGTCCTCGTCAGTCCACTTTTTCATGTCGCTCGCTGGAGACCGATCGCTTGCAGATCGATCTTGTCGACGACGACTGCGACCGCGGATCCCGTGTCGCAGGCGTCGACTGGACACGACGTTGCCAGCGACACGCTCTCCGTGACGTCTGATGCGCCCGAAGAGCTGCCGTCGCTCGTCGAGGAACTACCACCCCCCGTCTCTGAGCGATCGTCGTCGTCGCCCGTTCCAGCTCCGACTTCGTCGTCCGAATTGGCGACCACCTTCTCGGAACGCATCACGCAACTCTCATTCATTGGTATCGTTGTGTCCATTTTGCATTCTTTCAGAGCACAAAATTGCAGACGACTCGGAGCACTCGGATGCAGACGATCTCACCGGCGGCAGCAGTAGCAATCATCAGCAAAGACAGCAGCCTGCCTTGACGACACCCCGAATCGAGTTGCCGACCGATCACGACGACGAGAGGACGGAGCTGGTCGAGAGGAGTGCACCACTGCGACGATCGATCTTCCAGCGACTCTCGCTGGGATTGTCGATGCGACGAAGGAAAGACGGACGACGCGAGCAGGAGACGGAACCGCAAGGCGGCAAGAAGCGACGGGGCCAACGACTGGAGGACGCGAAGCGGAGCGGAGAGGAGAGGAAGACGCGCGCCCTGCTGGTTGGCGTACTCGACGCGCTGGTCGCATTCGAGGTGGCCCGACGCGGACTGCTCGCTGCCGGCGCCGAGTCGGACGGCGGCGGCGACACGATCTCCGCGCACCACTACCACATCGGCTCGCGTCGTCGGTCGGGTCGGGTTCGGTCGACGAGCGACTGGAGGAAGGCGAGCGGCGCCACGACGCGCGCACTCCGACTGTTGAGCAGTCGACTGGACCCGATCTGCAAGCGGCCCAACAACGCCACCCAGCTGCTGCAGCTCGTGCCGGATCCGGCTCGCACGACCTGCGTGGACTGCGCGCTGAGACTGTACTCCGCGCTGCACACCTCCACCTGGCCATCCACGTCTCAGCACAAGCGACGCGTGACGGGCTCGTCGGCCGCCGTTCAGCCGGCCGCCTCCGAGACCGCCGCCTCGTCCGGATGCCCGCCCTCGCTGATCACGCTCCACAATAAGACGCCGTTCTGGAACGAGCACAATCAGGTCTATCAGGTACGGCAGGCTGACTCGCTCGGTGGCGCTCCCCTATCCATCATCACATCTGTCTCTCTCTCTCTTGCACTCCTCCTCGCTTGCAGCTCGACTTTGGCGGCCGCGTCACGCAGGAGTCGGCGAAGAACTTCCAGATCGAGCTGCCGCCCGAGTCCGGTGGCCAGCAGGTCTTGCAGTTTGGCCGAATCGAGGCCGGCTGCTACACGCTCGACTATCGCGCTCCCTTCTCCGCTGTTCAGGTTCGCTTCTCGTTCGCTAGCCCGTAACCAATTTGCGCTTCAGGCCTTCGGCGTGGCGCTGGCCTCGATCACGCAGCGTCTCAAGTAGTAAGCGAGATCCGGGCGTGCGCGTGTACGCGCGCGAATCATCTAACCGGTTCTGACATGGGTTGTTGCGCGCGCTCGTCCGTCCCTTGTCCGGGTTCAGAGACAGAGAGAGAGAGAAGAGAGACGGCTCTGTGTACAATCGTCAGCAGACACGTCCAGTACTACCACTCTGACAGCCGATCCAGCTGCTGTCTCTCGGCCTCCTCTCTCGACATATCACGATGGTTACAGACAGTGTGTATGTGTCGCCAACCGTTCGCAACAACAACAACAACATCATCATTGTCGTTGTCGCCGCCGCCGCCGCCGCCCCCGCCACCGCACATCACTACACCCTTTCGTACGCTACAAATCACAGTGCACACGCACGTATCTGGCACGTCATAATCAGCACAAATTGAACAGACAGCACACACGCATGCACACACAGTTTGTAAAAAGAGACAGACAACGAGAGACAGTGCGCCAGGGAGATGAGAACGCCTGGACACGGCACTGCAACTGCTCGTCACTTTCGACTCCATTCCATTTGACCGCCCTGTGTATGATTTTGGCGCAGATGCCCCTGCCCTGACTGACAGACAGATCACACCACTTCAACACTACTAGTTCGAGAGGAAGACAATAGTCAAGTGAGAAAGCGAGAGCTGCCCAGTGGTTGCCGTCGAGGGGTATCTCCCCTCCCCAATTCTGTTCAGTGTGCAGAGGTGTTCATCCTCGAAATGAAGGTGTGATGGTGATAAATGGAGAAGTGCTTTGCCCTCTCCCGTGCTTATGCTGTTGACGCATGTGATCAACGATGAAAGAGAGGGATGAGGGGGGGGGAGGGGGAAGAGAAAGGGTGGTTTAGGGGCAGCTGCGCTCGGGGAGGTCTGGTTCTGGGCATCTTTTCAGTGGTCGACTGAAACCGAATCCGCTGTGTGTCTGCTGTGCGCGCACCCATTGCTCCTCCTCCGCCTCCTCTCTCTGCTTCTTCTCGTCCCCACGACTAGATGCGCACGTCGTGAGTGTGTGTCATCGACGACCTCGCTCTCCCTCTCTCTCCCGTCCGTCTTTCTCCCGTGCGTGGCCGTTCCGTCTGTACGTCTCTGTGGGTGAATGACGCGAGAGCGAAGAGCGGAAGAAAGGGTCTGGGGCTTAAGGGAGAAGATACTTCTCTTTCTCCTCTTCTGCTCACCCCCAAGAGAGAGCGAGCTTCCGTGAAAGGGGAAGAAGTACGAGAGCTGTCGGCCGCCGCTGGTCAATGGAAGGAGAGTAAGGGCTCGTTTCTCCCTTTCTTTCGTTCGCTCTCTTGCTCGCCTAAGGGAGAAAGAAGGGACAATTGGATATGTGGCGGGGAGGGGCCAAGAAGGAGAGAGGAAGACGGAAGGGTGGGTGGGTGGAGGGCGCCCGTGGCCAGTGCTGTGTACGGTCCGGGACGACTAAAAATACGGGTCGAAGAGGCGGTTGAGGGGGTGGAGGCGAGTGCTGATGAGAAGAGAAGACCTTCTCCTCCTCCTCCTCCCACTCACCCAGATGGCCCTTCAGTCGGCATTCGTCCCTTCTCTCTCTCTCTCCCCTTCCCCCACTCTCTGTCCACCTCTCCCCTCCCTCGTCTTCCTTTTCCATTCAGTCGGCCACAGAGACAGCATGCTCGCGGCCGCCACTAACTCGACGATCGCAACACGCACTTATCCCCTCCTCTTCCTCCTGCTCGTCGGCCTCCTCGCCGCGACGACGAGCGCGAGACTGGCGTCCGTTCGCTACGTCTCGGATCCCGTGCAGCTGCTCATCGAACGGAACGCGCGCAGAGACGGCAACTTCAACGACGAGGAGCGCTACCTGGACGCGCCGCTCAACGACGACGATCCCGCCATCATCCTGGTGCCGCCGCCGCCGCTCGTTTACGAACGATTCACTCCTACATTGCAGAGACGTCGCAAGTACTCGGCCTATCCGCCATCCAACAGCTACTACGGCAAATTTGGGTACGGCTTCGTCGGTGACGCCAAGGTTCGAGGAGACTTGCATGACGCGCGCTTAGTGCATACATATATATTTCAATCACAGGTGGGCAGCTTCGGGAGACGAGTTCCGTCGCTCGGCTACACCGACCTACTATTCTCGGGGCGGCGATAAGTGAATCGCGCGCGTGCAACTGACTGTCTGACGCATGCGTGCAAATCCTCTCTGACACTGACGCCGTTCTATGCGTGTGTGTGTATCGCACTCAATCTGTCTGTCGCCGCCGCCGTCTCCTCCTTGTCGCCTTTCAAACAGTCGACATGCTCCACACCAAACCAGCAACAGAGACCACAGCAGTATCCAGTCGATGATCCATCATGCACGCACGCACACATCTCCACCCCCACACCGCCATATTGATGAGCGCACCCAGGACATGAAGAGATATTCTACTGTCGCTGCTGTGGTATGTGTGTGTGCATAACATTACGAACGAAAGACGGAACGGCGTGGTGTTCGTTCGATCGCGATCTCCCGCCCCTTCATCATTGCAACAGTCGAGCCATCATCTTGAACTTGGCCTAAAGTGGGGGAATTGCGATGAAGACAAGTTGAGGAGTGGTCGCCGTCTACCTCGAACGTCTCCATACGACTCTCGAGTCGTGCGACGTCCTGCTTCAGCTGGCGATTGTCCTTCCTCAGCTGCGCGTTCTGCTCCTGGAGCAGTGTGATCTCGTAGCGCATGTCCTCGCGCGCCTTCGCGGACTCCTTCTCCAACTTGGACACGTTCGACTCTGCACATCATCATCTCGTCTACAAGAAGGGGAGCGCGAACGACAGACGAACCGATGAGGAACGAGTCGAGTCGAACGATGCGCTGGGCGGCCTTCAGTCTGAGGGACTCGCCCATCCTCTGCTCGACCACCTTCTCGAGCACCCGGCGGTAGTGGAGCTGCGCCTTCTTCGAGAGCGCAGCCACCGACTCCCAGTCGATCTTCAGCGAGAGCTGCTCACGAACACAGAGCTCGATGCGGTCGATCAGCTTGAAGGCGGCGTCCAGAATGCGGCCGTACGGGAAGCAGATAATGCCCTCGTCGATGGGCGCCCGGAGGATGTCGATCGG
Source organism: Bunonema sp. RGD898 (assembly GCA_014805405.1). Classification (NCBI taxonomy): domain Eukaryota; kingdom Metazoa; phylum Nematoda; class Chromadorea; order Rhabditida; family Bunonematidae; genus Bunonema; species Bunonema sp. RGD898. Next base: position 43,678 of record JACMII010000026.1, on the reverse strand, counting down.
GTTGAGGACGTGCACTTGGATCGATGTTAGCGTCGAGACAGCCGTCGCGAGTTCCGGCTCGTCCACGACACGGCGCTGCACAAACAATGTTCAAGAGGTTGAAGAGGAACAGAGGGGGGAAGGAGATGGTGGTTAAGAGCAGAAGACAACCTGAAGAGTCATGAGCAGTTTGTCGGCTCGCTCCAGCAAGTGGTAGTAGCCGGCGTTCAACAACTGACCCGCCAGCTCGTCCCAATGCGGGTGCACCGCTCGCAGATGACCCAGCTGAGATGGAGAGTAGAGACAACGTGAGAGGGGACTGCCGAGCGACGGCGATCACCTGCTCGAAGTTGAAGTAGTTGGCGAGGAACTCCTGCATGACGAGCACTGGCAGCGAGGTGAATCCGTTCGAGGAGTGCGGCGACGAGAGCCGCGTGCTGATCGTCGGCACCACTCCTCCGTTCGAACTGGACGTGCACGGCGGCGTCGATCCACGACACCGAACCTCGGAGACGTGCACGTTCGCCGACGACAATCTGCAGACGCGTGCGTTGACGTGCCCTCTCTCTGAGGCAAGCGGAAACCACCGACTTTCTCTCCTTGAGCCCCTTCTCCTCGTAGATCGGCTCGAGCGGAGGCGTTCGGTCGGAGGAGCGACGCGACGATCGTCGATGCGCGGCAGCGCTTCCTCGTTCCGCCCCAGCTCGGCTACTGCTTCCAGCCGCCGCTGCTGCACTCGTTCCGCACTCGTCTTCGAGCGACGATGTTCCATTTTGATGCGGCTTCAGCTCGAGAGGAGTCGGCGGCGGCGGCGGTTCGCGTTTCTCGAGTGGCGGACATCCGAAATCTTGTGGCGCCGCCAGAATGGAGGGCGAGTCTGCTGAGGCGATAAAAGCAGGAAGAAGCCAAGCGCGCCAACCATTCGTCGCGGCCTTGTATCCGCTCGCAATGATTTCCGCCACACTCATTCCTCCGTTCACCGACGTGCTTGCCGCTTTCTCGCCCTCTTCGCTCGTGTGCTTCGCGCTATCGCCGTTTGAGTGACAGCCGTTGCCGTTCGTCAGTCCATTGCTTCCATTCTCCTCGTTTCCGTCCTTGTGATGTCCATTCGTGACCTCTCCGTTCGTATGACTATGACCATTCGTGACCTCCCCGTTCGTGTGATGATGACCATTCGTATGAGGAGGAGGCAGTTCCGCCGTCGGTTCGTCTTCCGTCTTTTTCACGGCTTTCGATTCTGCAGACTGCACGGAGCCACCGTTCGTTGCAGTCATTTCCTGAAGGAATGCGGTTGTTTCGCATTAGCACAGCACTCGTTACAGCAGCGACAGCCGGCACGGTGGCGGTCGATCCGTTCTTGCCGTTGCTCTTCACGACCTTCTTGACGACCTTCTTCTTCGGTGCTGCCAAGATCTTCGAGACCGGCACCACGTAGATGGACATGGAGCGAACGTCTGACGACTGCTGTAGGAAAGACCGTTGTGGATTAGATGATTTGCAACGGCGAGCAAGTAGGTGAATAGACACCTCGTTGGGCGGAAGCGGCGAAAGAACACTGCCCGGCCTGGAACCTCCTCCGTTCAGCATCAACTGAGCGGTGAGATCTGCTCCTGCATCTCCTCGACTCTGTGTGTTTGCGCTTGTCTTGCGGTCGATCTCATCCATCGTACCTCTTTTCGTTCGGCAGCTGCCTTTGCAGCAGCCGTCTTTCCGGCGGACAAGACGTGGAACGCCAGACGACTGTCGTTCTCGATCCGCAACACCAGGAAGGCCCACTGCGTCGAGAAGACTCGATCGAAGACTGCGTTCAGTGCCGATCGCCAGTCAACACCTATGACAGATGGCGATTACAAAGTGCCCCCTCTCGTCCGTTCGTCTACCCGCGACAGAGGTGGCAACGCCGCCGAGCGGCTCGAGTCGAACGTGGAGACAGTCAGTCGAGAGTCCGTCCGTCCATACGGCCGACTTCTGGAAATGGAGCAGAGTAGCAGCAGTAATAGTAGCAATGAGGGTGAGCAGGCGGGGTGAGGGGAGAGAGACAGAGAGAGAGAGACAGAAGAAGAAGAAGAAAGACGAGAGAAGGACGAGAGGGTGAATGAGGGAAGAGACGATCGAGTTTCACTTGTGCGAGAGACCTTGCTGAGAACGAGGCGATGCATCCGTCCGTTCTGGTCAAGCTCGTCTGTCTCGACGGCGGTGTCCGGCACGTAGAGCACGTGCTGACCAGGTCCCGGGAACGGAAGGCCGTGCGTGGCGCGCAGATCCGGACACGCGCCGATCGAGCACGACACGTTCGCGTTCAGCGACGACAGTCCTTCCGCCACTTCTGCGCATTGAGATCGATGTGAAGGGAGCGGCATTTCCAAGCACCGCGCAGCAGTGATCGCACTTACCGGCGAGTAGAGTGCCCAGATCGGGTGTGCATAGTTCCGGCATGACGACGCTGATGACAGTCGCGGTGAAACGAGTTAGTTTCTAGCAGTGTGCTGGAGGTTCTAGCGGAGGAGAAGACTTTGCGTCGGCCAGTCATGCAGCAGTGTGTGCAGTGCAGCAGGAAGAGAGGAGAAGGGCCGCGGTCGAGAGCCACACACACACACACACACACACGTGTGGACACTCTCAGAGACAGCGGCCGCCGATCCGGTCGAGAGAGCTGCTCGGGCCGGGAGGAGACTTTGGCCACCACACTGCACTCTCTCTCTCTCTCCTTTACACTCTGCCCATTCTCCTCCTCCGCCGCCGCCACCACCACCGCCGCACGTTCCCCGCCTCCTCTCCTACGCCCCCACATCCCACACAACACAAGACAACAACAGAACTACATAGCAGCACTGAAAGTAGTCGATATTCTGATCGAGTCGCCACCATGCATTCAACAGTGATCAGCTGGAATGAAGGACGTCGTCTCCCCGTTGGAGGTGATCAGCTGTGTATGTGAGCGAGACATTCTTGGCAACCTCCGGAGAGGGGCGACGGGTGCGGAATTCGATCCGCTCCCGGCATGTGTGTGCGCGCGTGCGTTTCACAATAATGTGTGTCCCTCTCTCGAAAGAGTGGGAGGGCGAGCAGCGGCAGTTGTCGTGCGTCTTGCTGACCGACAGTGGACGGCGGCGACTTCCAGGCCTGCAGCAACAGCAGCAGCAGCAGCAGCACGAGTGAGGCGGGCGGCCCGCAAGGAAGTCACTACCACCACCGCCACGAGACACCGCCGCCATCGTCGCGAGCCGGCCAGTTCCCTTACTTCCAACGCACGAGGCGTCGGCCGGGCGACGAGAAAGAGCGTCAACAAGTGAAGGAAGGAGCCAGCTGCCATTATCCTCGCACATCCAGATCTCTCTCCTGCCTACCTCCCCACCCTCCCTGCTCCTTCTCACGCTAGCCGTCCGTTCTGTGAACAACACGCACGGCGTCGCATAGTTATGCCCCGACTACGACGTCCGACCGGCGAGGAGGAGAACGGCAATGATCCGCGGCACGCCCAGTAAGTGTCCGTCTCTATCGTTAGTCGTATGGAGCGAGAGAGAGAGAGCTGTGAGAGTGGAGAGAGAGACGGGTGGAGGAGAGTCGTAGAAACTGTACAGCCGCGTCGTCAAGGTGCCGTCGGCACGTATCATGGTTGGTTGATGATTGGGCACAATGCCTCCGCAAGAAGCGCGGCAGCGGTACTGCGCGTTGTTCTTTTTTCTCCGGCTCGGACAGTGCCGCAAATTCAGCCCCCAATTACTCTCCACCTTGCATTAAAATCTTAGGCTAAGTAAGAGTACAGAACTTTTCGCAAGCCACAGAACATGGTTCAGCAACAGGCCTGGCATTCAGTCAGTCAATTAGTCAAAATGCTGTTGTTCGGCATGAATATGAGATGGGACAGCTTCGTCGTTGCTCCCAAACGAGTAGACCTGGTCAACGGTGTAGCATGCGCTAGCCCCTCGCTCTCTTCCTCCACCCCACTCTGCTCGGATCGATGTGTCGCGCGTCGTGAGTGTGCTGGGCTCTGCTTATGCGTGTGCCATGTTGTCTCTCCGCTACTATCGCCCCGTGTCAGTCGTCCAATTACAGAGCGGAAACCAAGCGACATGCCGAGAAGGAAGTTCGACTGACCCGCTGGTGGCGTTCCGCCCTCGCCATGCTCTCCTCAAGATCGGGTTCGAAGGAGGCGGCAGCTGATGCGGCGCGTTCCGCTCGATCCAGACGCGGAGTCATTCTTCTCGTGCTGACGAACGTGCTCTGGATTGTGTCGTCCGAGATTACCAGAGTGAGTCGTCGTCGTCGTCGTCTTCGCTCCGCTCCCTCTCCTCTTCTTATCCGTCGAATTGCAGTACTTGTTCGTGGATCAGAACTTCAAACGTCCCTTCTTCGTGGTGATCGTCAAGAACTGCCTGCTCACCTTCTACTTTGGCGTCCACATCGTTCAGCAGAGACGAGAGCGCTCACCCGCCCAAAAGGTGCGTTCCTCGAGACGCGTTGCATTGAAGAACGACATTCTAGCCGGCGGCATATTCCAAACTGAGTGTTGATACTGATGATCGTGAGACGGACGAAGAGTCCTCGTCCTATGTGCCACGGACATTGGTGGGCGGCCACAGTCATGACTGTGTGTGCGTGCGTGCGTGTTCTGCTGTTGTGTAAATGGCAAATTGGTTATCTCCACCCCTCTTCAGTTCTTACGATGCCTTACCCCATTCTTAGTCTATGTAGAAGAATGCCAGTTCTGAATCGCCGTCGTTGTAATTCCGTTCCATCGTCTTCTGTTCCAGCGAATCGCTGAATTGCAGAGCCCGCTCGGCTTCGAGTCAGTCTCGTGGTCAGACTCGGAGGTGATGGAGGAGGAAGAGGAGGGCGCCGCCGATGACGACAACACCGAGATATCTTCATCCTCGAGGTCGAAGACTGAGAACGGAAAGGACCAAAGCCCAAAGGGAAGAAAGCGATCCGTGACTTTCTCGAAAAAACGAGAAGTTCGACGACTGCCGAGCGCCGAGGCCGAGGATGCGAGACGCGCCAGGTTGGTGGCGGTGGCAATCGCCCTCCGATGGCAGTCCTCAACTTCTGTCGCTTAAGACTGTCGATCGACAGCTCGGCGCTGGCGGACCTGTTCTGCAACATGTCGGTCGAGTGGCGCTACATACTCTTCTTCTTCGCTCCTCTGGTTGGAAGAGCTGCGTCGAGAGAGCGAGATGAATCGCGAGACATTGTAGTGGTTGATTTGCTCGTGCACCTACCAAGCTGCCCTGCTCTACGCATCCGTCTCAGCCGTCAATCTACTCTCATCCTCGTCGTCTCTCTTCCTTCTCATCTTGTCCTCGATGGGTCCTTCGCATGACGCGAGCTCGCGCTTCTCCGTCGCCAAGGTACACAGATTCTCGTCGTCGCTGCACACGCCTTTCTATCCGTGCACTCTAGCTCGTGTTGGTCGTGCTGAACATCCTCGGCGTGGCGATCGTGTCGCAGGTGTCCGACTCGCTGTGGGGTTCGGCCCTGTCGCTGCTCTCCGCCTTCGCCTACGCACTCTACCTATACGTACGAAGAAGACGACGGGCAATGCCCTCCTTCCCGACGAATGTACGGCGGCTTGTAGGGACTGAGCGTCTATAAGGCGCGCGGATACGCATTCGACGTGCCGCTCACATTCGGCGTCATGGGCATCATGTCGTTCGTGTTGGGCGTTCCACTTCTGTGCTGGCTGCACGTACTCGGCGTGGAGCGTCTGCATCCTTGGCCCGACCGCGACCAATGGGCCTCGATTCTGGGCGGAAGTGTTGTTGGAACGCTGATCGCGGACGTGCTCTGGCTGATTGCCGCCCGTTGGACCAGCTCCCTGACGGCGTCCCTCTCGCTGAGCTTGAGCATTCCGTTCGCCCTCATCGGCGACACACTCTTCCGTGCAAGGTCGGCCACTCATTTCGCAGACGGGGGGAAAGGGCGAGGGGGAGACACGAATGCATGCAGACGTCCGTCTGGAATGCAGCTGTTCGCGACGGTGCCCATTCTGGTGTCCTTCCTCGGGGCCACATACCTCGAGGCTGCCGTTCATACTAAGAACGGCGGCAGCAGTGCCACTTCGTCATCCAACGCAGTCGTGCACGTCCATGAGCCAAGGTCGAGCAGCATCGTCAATCCTATGCAGTCAGTCTCCTCCCCCCTTGCTAATAATGCTCTCCTCTGCAGACGTGGCGGTCAACGATCCACTGCCAACGAGCAGGACGAGGTCGCTCTCCTGAATAGCCAGGAGAATTCGCACGACGAGGACGAGCTTTAGTTGCAATTCCAGGCCGACAGGCATACATACGCAGCGGGGGTGTGCATCGTCAGGAAGGCAGACCGAGTGCAGGGGTGCATGTGTGTGTACGTCTGTGCATAACATGAATATCTGTTACGAATAAAAGGCTGGCAACTCTATCATCGTTTGACATGGTCGAGTTGCGGCTTCGGTGTCTGTCTATCTGCGCAAAGAGAGTCAGTTGTTGTGTTGTTGTGTGCGGGTGGGGTGGGGAGAAGAAGCAAACGAGTGTTGACCTTGAACATGCTGCGGGAGAGGGAGTAGAAGAGGAGGAGGAGGCCATGGCCGTGTCCCGCGACCGTCCTCCTCCTCTCCTCCTCCTCCTCTGCCACACATGCACGGGCAGAGCGACACAGTCGAGAGAGAGAGAGACGAGCTCCACTCCCCTCTCACCCCGTCTCGCTCTCCATCCCAGATTGTTGTCTCGTTCAGATTGACACGGCATTCGGCCTCATCACTACATCACCATCATCATCGTCATCATCACCACCACCACCACCGCCATCATCATCCATCACCTCATCCGCATTGGGAGAAGAGAGCATGACCAGTCGAAATTCCAATGACGGGACGACGCCGCCGACTAGCTCGACTGCAACAGCACTCCACATCTGGACGAACGCCGCAGATCCTCTGGCAGATCACGGCGGACCAGTGCACGGAGGACTGCAACACTCGCCGGGGTCGGCGTTTCGTCCGATCGGAAGACAGCAACAGCAGCAGCAGCAGCAGTCTGGCTGGCTGTGTTCGCCATCATCGTCCAGCAGCAGTTCGCAGCAGCAGTGCATCCTCCCGCAATCGTCTAGCCAGTCAATTCCTCCCCGTCTCTAGTCCCATGATTGTCTCTTTCAGACTGGGCGTGGCGGCCGACTCGTTCCTGCTAGTTGCAATCCGTGCCTTCTGTGGAGCTGACCCGTCCGGTGGTGGCAGTCACTCGTCCGCACTGTCCCTGTCATCGGGACCAGCGTCGGTGGCCGACGAGACGGACTCGTCATGCTCGGACAGTACGTCCTCTTTTTCCTGTCTGTCTCGCGCCCTCGGAAAGAGAGATGAGTCGGGGAGAGTGGTGGTGATTTGTGAAGTGGCGACAGGCAGGCAGTAGCGCGGTTGTTGTGACGGGTAGGTGGTATCGGATGTGGGTGGGGGTGAAGTAAACAGAAAGTACGGAGCGGCGAGGTTGTTGGGCGGCGGCAGTAGCAGGAGATGGGGGAGGGGAAAGTAGGTCAGTGTCCTCGGGTGGCAGCACAGCAGCAGTCACAACCATCTCTCTCTCTCTCTCTAGGCATTGTGAAGAGAGCGGGGGCAGCAGCAGCTCTCCTGTTCAAGGTCATCGGAATCGTCGTCCCCCTTCCCTCCTCTCCTCTCCTCTCCCCCTGCTGGCCCAGTTTGAAAGGGACGGCGGAGAGGGTACGTCATGCACGCATACACGCACACAGCACTCTCAACACCGCCACCACCACCACCATCACCATCATCATCATCGCAATCATCACGATCATCAATACACATGCAGAGGCGGACGACACGACCGCCGCTCACTGGGACACCACCACTGGCAGGAACAGCGGCGCATCGTTCGAACAGCGGCATCAACTCGATGCGACGGGCGTGCTCTGCCAAGTGTGCGCAGACAGGCTAGCACAGTCTCGCATTCGACGGACACATTCATTCCTTGTGACAGGGCGTCCGGCTTTCACTACGGCGTGTTCTCCTGTGAGGGCTGCAAGGGGTTCTTCCGACGATCCGTCCAGACCGGACTCCAGTACAGGCCGTGCAGCCGAACCGAGGTACAGACCACTGTTGTTGCTGCTGCTACAGTAGCGCCAGTATGCATATTACCTATGGGGGTGATTTTCAACCTATTCCGTGGTCAAACGGTGTTCGACCAAGACATCATGCGAAGGCGAATTTCGCCATACCCCGGGGTATTCAGTCGTGTTTTCGCCCCGGGGGAATACATTGACCACGCTTTCCGATGACGTACAGCTTGTCTTTCGTGTCAACAGCATTGTTTTCCAGAAGAACCACCCCATCCCATCATCATCACAATTGATGTCGCAGAATTGTACCGTCACTCGAGCGAGCCGTAACCGATGCCAGTCGTGTCGGCTGAAGAAGTGCTTCGCGGTGGGCATGTCGACGGCGGCGATTCGATTCGGACGCGTCCCCAAGAGGTAGTAGTGATTTGGAGGGTGAACGAAGAGGGTGGCTACGTGCAGAGAGAAGGCTCGCATGGCGGACGAGGCGGCACGAAGTTGGCTCGCCTCAGCCTTCCAGGATGCGGACGGAGTGACGCGTCGATTGAGCGCCGCCTTTCAGACCATGCGCAAAGCACTTGTCGAAACGCTCTCCCTCTCCTCCTCTTCCTCCAGCGCTGCCGGCAGGTCGGGAGGCTGCTGTCCGGTGCAGTTCGAGCACTACCTGCCATTGGTCAAGATCGTGGTCGACTTCTCGACCGTGTTGCCCGGCTTCTGTCTTCTGACGGCACACGACCGCATCGCTCTCATCAAGGTACTGCCACTCGTTTCGATTTCATCAACATCGTCTCCGCAATCAGAGCACCCTCTTTGACGTTGTCCTTCTGGCGGCGCCGGCCGATCTCCTGCCGATCCGAGACGGAAGTGGCAGCCTGTACGGGCGCGCCTTGCTTCAGTGCCAGGATCAGCTGCGGTCGCTCACCCTGCCGGACGATGTTCTCGCTCTGGTCGCCGCCTCCGCGCTCGGTTCGTCGAGATTGCCCCTCTCCCTTTTATGTATTCCTCAACCGCTCACTTGCAGTGCACGTTTCGGAAGAGCAGAGCGGCGACGGCGGCGGTGTCGACGCTGCCGAGTTGAGACTGGAGTGTGCCGAGTCGGTGAATCGAGTGCACTCGCATGTCACTCGCATCCTGCACGCCCTGCTCAAGGGATCCTTGCGGCAGGTGGCCAGCGACGAGTTGGCGCACTCCTCCACAGCCGTCCTTCTGCATGCCATCAACGGAATCACGCAACAGATGCGCACGCTCAGACGATTGCATGCCGACTTTGTGCGATCGGCCAGCGCATCTTCGTCGGTCGCTCACCATCTCGAAAGTACGATGCCAAGTCCGCGCGCGTCTGGCTCTGTCATCAGTTCGCAGCTCTCTCCCTCGTTCGCCAAACTCACGTACAGTCGCTTGTTCACCTCCTCTCCTCTCCCAATTACTAGGCCACAACCGTTCATTTAGGACGCACCATCAACCATACTCGTCCGCTGTTCGATCCAGACACGCGTCGCTCTCATCCAAGCTTGGCCTATCGTCGCCATTGAACACTAACAGCAACTCGCCCCAACAGCCGCTCTTCAGACATCGATCGGTGCGCCTCATTTTCGGTCTGCCGAACGAGAACGGGACGATGCATTTTCAGGTGACCATGGGCGGTGCCAGTTGCAATCAACTGGAGGACGGACTGCCGCCGTCCGAATTGCAACTCAACAATCCGGTCCTGTCGAGGCTGCTCTCGCAGCCGACCGTCGGCAACAAGTCGCCACCCGAGGAGATGGTGGTGGACGAGAGACCGCTGGATCTGAGTTGCAAGAGGGGGGCGGACACCAGCACGATCAGCAACAACAGCTAGACAGACGGGGCGCGTACAACAGAAGGCCATCTCGGGTACGGAGACGAGGAGAGCGAGAGAGTACATGAAGATGAGGAAGACGAAGTGTGCAACATGGAGAGGGGCCACAGTCGACACGACGTTTTTGCGTGTGCGATGGAGCCAGCGAGTCAGAGAGAGAGAGAGAGATCAATGCTGTTGTCTGTGGTTGGTTGCGAGCGGAATCGACTCGGAGGAGCGAACTGGTGTTGGTGATTGCGAGAGGGGGAATGTGTGTGCGTGCGTGCATTAATGCAGGCAATGCCAATTGATGACTTGTTTGCCGGGATTCGCCAACGCCTCGACGAGCGCGCCCTTCTTGGCATTGAGCACGGCGCGCCCGATCAGGGTTCGTCCGTCCGCCTGCCAGACGGCTGCGTCCACCTCGAGCGTCTCCCAGCGACCTGATCGAATGCGATAGGGAGGGATGAGACGGAAGGGGGAGTGCGTTACCTTCGGGCAACTCGAATGCGAGGCTCTCGTTGAAGACCGGACAGCTGGTGCATCGACGTGACTGGGTCTTGCGCTTGGCCAGCTTGTTGCCTTGGTCGCGGAGGGTCACCTTGACGAACGGGTCTGAAAGCGAGATGAAGTGAGCGGAAGAGAGGGCGGGCGGCGGAAGTACCGGTGCTCGAGTCGGGCGTCGTCGAGACGAGATTGCGCGCCTTAAGCACGACCACAGTCAGCGTGTGGAAGGCGTTATGGTAGGAGACGGCCAGCAGCAGTTGTCCGTGCGCCGACTCGAGCATCTCGCCGCTCAGCGCCAGCTCCCGGTCGAGCGTCGCGCCCTCGGCCAGCTGATCGCACGCCTCCTCCAGCGGGAACAACGCCTCCGCGATGGTGGTGTCGCGCGAGTACTTGTCGAATGCCACGACGGCAAAGTGCAGTGACATTTCCTGGAGACGGCTCGCGTCGATGCCGTAGAACGTAAAGTCCTCGTCGTATTTCGGCTTCGTCGTCGCGCGGACGATCCGCGTCTTCACCTTGGAGCGGTCGGGCAGCAGCTGCACCTTCACGTACGGGTCCAGCAGACACTGGCCGGCCGAGCCGACCGCGATCTCCGGCAGATCGCGACATTCAATCAGACGGATCTGAAAGAGGGAGGAGGAGGCGATGCGAGATACGATAGCGAAGACGGCGCGTGCGTGCGTGCGCCACGCGAATAGTGGCAGAGAAGACGAATGACCCCACCTGAAGTGCCTGTTGGAGAGGTTCGTACGAGACCGCGAAGTGGAGGTCGCCGCGCTTTTGGGGAAGATCGTTCAGCGAGACGCGACGCGACGAGACGGTCGAAGAGCACAGCGAGTTGTTCACGTCACCAGACGAGAGCGACGACGCCAGCGAGCAAGTCGAATTGCTGAGCGAGTGCGGCGACAGCGCCCAGCTGGTGTGCTGCTGAAAGGATGACGGCTTCGAGAGGGGAGAGGGCGATATGGGAGTGGTGGGAGACGGACCACTGCCGCCGCTGCGAAGGAGGGCGACTGACGAAGGCCGCCGCCACCGGACGACGGAACCGCGCATGGGGCCGAGTTCATGCTGAGCTTGACCGTCTGACGGGGAATCAACAGGGCCGGGTAGTGTGCGTGCTCGCGAGACCGACGACGGCTAAAATCGCGTTGTGCTCGAGAGATGGGGCGGAGGAGGAGACGAACCCGGTGACGAGGAGGCCGACGATGAGGAAGACGGCCATCCCGGACGCGGCGCACACCATCAGGACGCCGGCCGTGCCCGACGACAGGATCGTCGACGGCGACGGTGTCCACATGATGCGCGGATGTATGTGCGCGCGTCTCGACTCGAGCCGACAGCAACCAGCAAGCAAGCGCGCCGCAATTCGAGTGCCCGGCCCCCTCACCCGAGCGCGAGGGGCACGAGCTCGCACGTCGTCTTGCTGTCCGTCTGCCTGTCTGCCTCTCTCACGCTCCGCGGCTAGACGCACGCTCTCTCGGCTTCGCACTGCCACTGAATCGATGTGCGCGAGAGTCGCCCGCCCCCAGGCAGGCCCTCTTCGGTCCGAAAAAGTAGCGTCCCTTTCTCCTGCTCGTCTGCGCCCTCTTCACTCTCGCTCCCCATCCACCGTCACGTCACTGCGGCGTCCTTGCTTGCCACACCCCGCTCACTTCTCGAAACCGACTGCCCCGCCTCAGACAACAGCGACGCTGCAGCATCATCGGTCATACCGCGCGTACCGCCGCACGGCAGCGACTATCGTACTATTCACTTCTGCTGCCACACACAACTGTCGCGGACTGTCTGTCTGTGTGGAATGCGTACATACGTGCTGTGGGGTGGCTGCACACAGACCGAGAAACTACCTGTCCAAACAACAAGAGACGATGATCATACGGCGGTGCGCTTGTGATGGAAGTGTAGAGGAGCAGTGTGTTCTTGTTGTGTGTGTGTGTGTGAAGGGAGAGAGAGATAGCACGGGAACACAAGTCGGACGGTGTGGACTGCTGTTGAGTGAGTATTGCTTGCAAGCGTACGGAAGGTAGGCAGCGGGGAAGAGGAGGAGGAAGAGAAGAGCGACCAAGATGGAGGAGGAGGAGGAAGAGGAGAAGACTATCGGACAGCGAACAGCGGCCGGCTCGGTTCCAGTGTCGATCCGGCCGCGGACTAGAGACGCGTCTGAAACGAGAGGGCATGCATGCGGCAAGCATCAACGGACGCATTAGAAGGCGGCAGACCACAGAGGTGGGTGAGTGTATGGGGGGCGGTGGCGGTGATGGTGAGACAGAGAAGAAAGAGAAAGCTAAGAGGAGTCAGCGGCGGGAGAGTCGTCGATGAAGGGCAGACTATTGTCGGAGGGAAGTCTCGGTGCTGCCTGTCTTCTTCCACCCGTCTCATCACCTTCCTCCTTCTCCGCCGCCTTCTCCTCCTCATCATCACCGGCGGCAACATGATGATAATGATCGACACTAGCTGTGGGTGCTGTGGATCGGGAGCTGCTCACCACTTGAGCCCCGCTCGACTCGCCAAGATTCTCGTTGTCGCTGCCACTGGACGGCGCGAACAGGCGCTCCACACGTTTCGTGGACGCACGCGACAGATCGAATGTGTCCTGATCGGCGGCGTGATGGTCAAGTCGTAGGCCAGCTAGCTAACCTGGCGTTGGTAGCTGCGTCGCACGCCTCCTCTGCTGGGAGCAACTGGCGCTGGCGCGGGGGTCGTGGCGGCAGAGGCGCTCGGTCCGTTCGACGAGGATGTGACGAACGTGCTGCTCGACTGTGCCGCCTTGCTTGTGCTTGCTTGTGCCTGATGACTGCTCGAGGGCTGCGGCTCTCCCGGACTACGATCCACCACCACTATGGACGGTTGCTGTCCTTGCTGGTAGGCCTCCTCGTCGCGATCCCCCACACCTGTGCGTGCGAACAAATCGAAAAACCGTGGGAAATCGCTTAGCAGGCGAATTCGCTCGCCCCTACTTTCTTCTCGCTAGCTCATTACGACTCTTACCTCCAGTCAATGGCTCGGCGCCGATCGATCGACGGGCGGCCCGTCGCCGAGACGGCGACATACGGAGTGCTACAATTGCGCGTATTTTTTCCGGTCGGGAACTGCACCACATTCATCTCAAGCACAGATCTCGTTGTTCCTCCAAATCTATGCCACACTACCGACACCTCGCCCTGCCAATTCGGGACACCGACACTCGTCACTATTGGTGATGTCATTGTTATTCACGCACGACACATCCCCACACAACACTCAGAGAAGGGGACACGACTGCACAGGAAGGAGATCGCTCGATCAACTAAATGACGACGACGACGACAGCGAAACGAGCGGGCGGCGAACGGAACGAAAGAGACAGTAAATGAATGAACGGACTGACATGTCACGGATAGCACACCTAGGAAGGAGTGGACCAGAGTTCGGAAACGGGCCTGTACGCCGGCTCGACGCGGCTGCACTGAAATGCAACCGCAGGTCGCAAATTAAGGAAAGTGAAAGAGAGAGTGTGTGAAGGAAGAGCTGAGAAGAGCATCGGCCCGAACAGTTAGCGGAATAAGTGGAGAGCGGAGAGAGAGGATGCGAGCATGTCGACACGGCATCTCCCCAATTGTCAGTCGTCTCTCGCACGCATTATGCTCGTGCCACCCTCGACGGACAGACGGATTCGTTCACTCGCTCAAATCATTCTCCCACAACGTAAGTACATGCGACAGATCCCGTGCCGCCATCATCCTCTCTCTAGCCGGTACAGTTCTCAACGCCCTCACTGCTCCTACTCTCGCTCTTCTTCTTCTCCTTCTCTCGCTCTTTCCTTCTTCTCCCCCTGCTCTTGGTCGGTTCACCTAAATCGGTTGCACACGAAGCTTGCGCGCCGCGCAATATAGCCCATTGTGTACCTGGCGCTTTCTTGAAGACGTGCTCAGTGCAAAAGTCAATGAAGCGTTTCTTGTAGAAGCTGGGGTTGTGCACAGAGATCGAGTCCTGAAATACGACCCCTCAAAACACCCAACAACAACGACAATGTTGAATCGTACCCCGTCGTGAAGAACGCTCTTCCAAGTGTGCTCGAGTTTCTTCAGCAACCGGTAGTTCTGCAGAATGTCGATGATGCCGAGGAAGAGCAGCAGTCGGTCTCCGGCAGTGTTCCGTGCCGGAACCGCCCCTATGAGTCGCATTTTAGCATATAACATGCGGATGACGACGACAGGCGTGTCCAACCGAGAATAGCGGCCTCCTCGTATCGCTGTTCGCTCTCCCATCGCACAACGCTTCTGTCCGCCTTCTTGGAGTTGCTCTTCGACGACTCCTCGTTTCTGTCGGAGGAGTAGGACCTAGATGCCCGACATTGCCACATGCACACTTCTCGGGGGAACGTACGCGCCAGGCTCTTGCAGTTGTCCTGTAGCAAGTTTCAGCACGCATGGACGCTCATCAGTCTTCTCCTGCTCACGCTCTGCTCGCGCAGTTCGCTCGGCCTGATCGGCAAGCTTCCTTTTGGTGGGATGACAGAAATACCTGCTCGATGTTGTGAATGCCGACCAGCAACGAGTAGTCCATGATTTTGAAAGACTCCAATACCTAATTCAACGCGATATTGTGTCGACAAGTGACTCTCTCTCTCTCTTGCTTACGAGGCAGTCCTTTTTGAATGTGCTGATAAGTTCTTCGTATGCATGCGCTTCCACTAAGATGCCTTGTGGATGGTTGTCGATAAAGTCGAGATCCTTCAGCGTTGGCGATGATTTCTGCTTTTCTCGCGCCGATGCGAGCCGTTTGTACGTGGAGCCTTTGAGATCGTACTTCTCGTGCATCGTAATGACCTGAATTGGAGCAATAGAGTGCTGCTAACAACGTCACTGCGCACCTGCGGCAGGAGGTTGTTCATGACGAGCAAGCGGATGTTCTTGCCAAGACTTTGGTAGCAGAACAGTCCAAAGAACTTTGGAAGCAGCGTTTTCGGGTTTTGATGGAAATTCTAAACCATGTAATTTGTTGGACCCGAACAGTACTACCATGAAGTATCCCGGCAGGAGTTTTTGCAAGAGTTCTGCCTCCTTGTGCTGGACGGTCTTGATGATGAAGCAGTCGTCCTGAACGCAAGTTGCCAGCAAAAACATTGCTTCGTACCATGGACACGTAGAAGATGGAGCCAGACGCTCCCGGATTCGACAGCTCGCGCAGCGGTTCGGTGCACAGCGATCTCTGAACGCGTCGCTTTCGGATTTAAGGAGACGAGTCAAACCAGGAAGTCAGCGGGCTTGATGTTGAACATCTCGCGGAAATGCCTGAAGGCGAGCGGAGCGTAGGTCTTGAACGAGAAGTTCCCAAACGAGTGCGACGGTGTCGAGAGAGAGCCTTCGCTGCAATCAAAGCCATACTCAAGAAGTGTTTTCTTCGAAACCAACCTCGGAAAATTGGCATGTTCAATAATCGCAAAATCCTGGAGCAGAAGATCGCGCACGGGTCGCTGAAAGAGAGGCCATGACGTTGGGAGTGTAAAATTCGATTACCTGCTGCACAAAGCCGATCGAGTTGGAGATGCCCAGCTGAATAGCACCCATCAGAGCATTAGTAGGAACCTGCGGGCAAAGAAATTATGAGCGGAGAAGACAAATTGCCACCTTTTTGTAGGAGACTTCTCCTTGCCTATCAATTCGTCGATGTCCGATCTTTTGCTTCTCCCTGACGGCGGACGCCGAGACGCTGGACGGGCCAGCGATCGTGTCGTCCATGGTCTCTGGAAGTAGAAATGTGCGGTGGAAGTAGGGATGTGCGGTGGAAGCGACAGAAAGATAAGAACTGGCAGGAAGGGCCTTTATTGGATGTGCAATAGGAGAACCCGCTCGGAGGTCCGAAGACCTGCTGGAGAGACGAGGAGGGACGAGGGGCACGCATGCTTTGTTGGCGAGCGCGAGGAGTAGTGAGTGGTGCGCGGCAGCAAAAGCTCTTCTTCCGTCCACGCCGCAGCGGGAAGGCGGCGGCGGCAGCAGCAGCATCGATTGCGAAAGAGAAAACGGAGACGGGCGGGAAGAGAGGGAGAGAGAGGTGCCAGATGCGAAAGAGTCCGCCCGAGGCTGTGGGGGCGGCACACCAACAAGAAGACTCGCGCTGGACTGAGAATCGACGCGCGTCCTGCTGCTGCTGCTGCTGCTAGGCCCATGCTGACGCGGCATGCCGGCGAGAGCGCACGCAGGCAGGGGAACGGAAGAATGTGAAAGGATGGAAGAAGACCACAGAGAGAGAGAGGGAGGGGATGTCTCACACGTGTGCGCAACACAACGCCTGCAAAATACGCGCGCTGGTTCCACCGTTTGAAAGCTAGCATTCCCCTGGTCGCGGCTACTGGTTCTCCGTTCCCTTCGAATTGGCGAGCGGTCGGCATGGGTGGCACGCAATCTCCCCGTCCTGCCAAACGGGCCCGGCGGCGAATTCAAGCACTGCTCTCGGACACAGATGAGGACGCACCATCAGCGGTAATTTCCCCCACACGCGTGAGACGTACGTTCTGTCTATAGTCGCATCGACCCTCCACGTCGGCGTCCGGTCGGAGATCTCCGTCGGCCGTGGAAGAAAGCGAGGAACTCGATACGACGGTGCTCTATGACGAGACCGACACCAGTGAATACGGCAGCGCCCTGACATCTCAAGTAATCCAAGTTAGTGAGTGAAATACGCGCGATGTAGTACGCGCACGAGTCGGCGGACAAGAGGAAGCGGGGCAGACCGAAGGGCAGTGGCGCACGACAACGCGACAACTCGTCGGCCGAGAGTGCCACGTTTCAACACAGAAAACGGCTCTATGTAGTGCCGCCGACAACCAGCAGTGGTGCTGCAGAACAAGTGGGCTGAAGCGGGGCCTGAGCGAAATCCGATGTGATTTAGTATCGAACGGATCTCATCCATGCCATTCAGAAGCATAACGAAGACGGCGACGAGGAGCTCCTTGCCGAGGTTTCGAATAGTCATCATCGACGGCTGATTCATCTGCTCGTTTTCAGCATTTGACTGTGGAAGATGGCTGGCGAACGGAAGCAGCTTCAACTGGCAATTTGCCCGGCACGTGGAGGGTGGTCGATCGTTGGAGGGAGGAGTGGAACCGGGGCGTGCAGGTAATAATAGAATTACCTGCGTCTTTGCTGCACAGCATATAGGTGCCCATGAACCCGCACCACTTGCCGATCTTCGAATCTGTGGTATTGCCTCAGAAAGCGAAGACGTCCGCTTCGACATCCTTCACTCATCCGGGACCTTTCGACCAAGCATTGTATATCGCTTTGAATTACTATCCTGTGAGGGGGTGTCCGTAATTCAGCAGTGGCACGCGGCGTCGCGTTGTTGCTAGATACAAGTTGGAGCCGAAACACTATATCGGAATCCGTGGATGTCACTACACAGGTGCTCGCCATTCCGCATGATCTACTAGCTAAGAATCGCTTCCAGGCCCTAGCACTCATCAGTTGATCGAGAAACCGGAGCAACTGCTGTACGAGGGCGATCCGATGGACTGGCTCTGGATGGAGCGCTATAACGAGAGACGTCTTGAAGAGGGCAGAACTGCAATCACCTTGCTCATGCTGTTGCGCGCCATCAACGAGATCGAAATCGACTGCTACCGGGTGAGGCTCCTCCTCTTGAGTGTGTCGTCACGTCTTCTATGTCAGACCATGCACTCGATTCTACTGACCGAAGTGACGACACCGCTCGCATCACCGGCCACAGAAGAGGACGCGGCTTGCGACGTCTGCCGACTGAAGGAGTGGGAGGAGGAGGATCCGATCGTGTTCTGCGATGGCTGCAATATTCCCGTCCACATGTCGTGCTATGGACTTTTGCAGTTACCCGAGGTTCCTCTTCGTTCCTCTTTATCGGTCGACCTATGTGAATGTCTAGGACGAATGGGTGTGCCAGTCTTGTGCGCTCAACTTTGGCGCCGTGCCACCATGCTGCGTCTTGTGTCCCAGCAAGGGAGGTGCCATGAAGTGCACGCGTCGTCGAGACCAATGGGCGCACATTTCCTGCGCGCTCTGGATTCCCGAGTGCAAGTCAGCATTTAGTCAGAGGGCCCTTGCAGGAATCTCGTTTAGGTTCGAGAACATTGAGGAGCGTCAACCGATCGCGGATCTGGAGTGCATTCCCGACGAAAGATGGCACCTGAAGTGCGACATCTGCGACACCAGAGAGGTGCTCTCTCTCTGCAGTCTGTTTCGCGAAGAAAGTGGTGATACTTTCAGGGCGTATGCCTTCAGTGTTCGGTTCGCAACTGTCGGACCGCATTTCACGTGACGTGTGCGTTGAACAGCAGCCAGCACATGGAGATGGACGAGTCCAGCGGAGGTACGCGCTTCTTCGAACACGCATCCACGTTTACGGCTTTTAGAAGTGAAATTCATCGCATTCTGTCGACACCACTCCGAGCCCGGTGCCAGGGCGCGCGACAAGCATCGACAAGGGGAGTGGAAAGATGCAACATCGAAAAAGGTCTGTCCAATTGTCATTATTATGCTAGAGAGAGACGTTGGCGCAATCTCAGCGAACCGCGCGACACGCCCGAGAAAGGCATTCGTCCGTCACATCTGCCGAATCCATCGATACGAGCGTTGCACCGCTCGCCTCGGACGAAGAGACAGCTCGCGGGGACAAAAACTGTAGCGTTGAACGTTGGATCGACTGACGGCCATCAATTTCAGCTCGCATTCACGAGATGGAACGCGTGTTCTACTATTTCGTGGATGCTGATCGAGTCGTGGAATCGCTTTCCGACTATCCCGCGACCGAGGTAATGCGCAATACATGTGCTCTGCATATACTACTACAATGCGTAGACTCCTGCCGATGGCTGGTTGTCGACGGTTCGGGACGTGATTCCTTACTGGCGAATTCGACGGGCAGAGAAGTCGGGCATGTCCCTGCTGCGGAATCCCGACCGTTATATCCATCTCTACCAGGCAAGTCGTTCGAGCAACTGCAAGAGATCTGGATTCAGGGCACTGAGCTGCCTCCTGGATGTGGCGCAAAACCAGGCGTAGATTCCACACCACTCCTTGAACTGCCCGGTACGCATGCGGCCGCCGCCAAGTATAACACCACCTTCACGACCGGACCAATGCGGTTCGCGATGCACTCTGGAGGACGCATCTTGCCGTCCATTCTGGGCTCTGCTGGACTGCATTCTGTCGAATTACCCTCGAACTCACTATTTCGTCGCAATCAGGTTACGTCAAACATTCGGCATTAACGACGGCCGGCTGCAGACTGTCTTGAGTCGGTCGTTTGGGGCACTCGATCGCGGTCTCAACCTGCTCTACCTGGTTCAGAAACGGGAGAAGAAGAAACAGTACGGGAATTGTGTTGCCTCCCATAGAAAGGTCATTTCAGTGATCAAGTTTTGGCGGAACTACAAATCCTGACCACTGCGATGGAGGCGGTCACGAACACTTCGGTTCCGCTCAGTCAGCGAGCCGTAGACGATCTGGCCGCCTATATCGACGCAATCATCGACGACGCGGTAATTCGAGCCGTTTTCTCCGTTGCACCGGGTTGCAGCCAACGGAGGCGACTTCTCCGTCGAGTCGATCGGCTCAGCAATCTCGTGGACTAACGCATCCTGTAGATTCGGCATCTCACTCTGCGGTGAAGACAACTCCCAAGCAACGACCTCAGCCTGGCACGCGTTGAACGACCCCATATCCGCACACACACACACACGCGCGCAGCTCATGTAAATTCGATACCCCTCTGGTCGAAGACGTTTCTCACGGTCATTTGTGTTTTCCCTCGCTCGACCGCGTCTGCGCTTTGCACGCTGGCCACATTTGGCGCGCATTCGGTGTGCTGCCGCCTGACTGACCATCTTCAAACGCTCCCACTTCCCAAACCCGCGCACGCTTCCCTCCATCTCTGTCTCCCTTTAGTCTTGCGTCTACAATGGCCGGCGACAACAAGGAGGAGGTCGACGCTCAGGAGGTGGATCTGCCGCTCAAGGTGAGTTCGCGGCGTCTTCGATATGCGCAACACCACGACTGCAGGAGTCCGAGAAAGCCGCCAAGGACGCGGAGCAGGACGTGGAGGATGGCGCCGAGGAGGCTACCAAGGAGGACGGCGACAATGAGGACGCGGGCGAGGATGACGATGATGACGACGTTCTCGACGAGGAGGTGAGCGCGACTCCCGACGTGAGCTACAGTTCATTCGTCGTCAGGAAGACGATGTGGACGACGAGGAGAGATCCAGTGGCGATGATGATGATGATGGTCCCGGTCTGAGCTATCTTGATCGTACGGAGGTGACGGACGAGGACGAGTCTGAGGACTTTGCGCCCACTGCCGACAAGCTCGAGAAGGCCGAGGAGGGCGCCGACTCGCGTGATGCGTATCAGTCGCGCAAGCGCAAGGTGATCGACATTTCATGAATCTTGTTGGATTGGGAAGTGTGGTGGTTAAAGACCGCGGCCGACGACAACGACGACGAAGACGAGACCGACGAGAAGAAGGGCAAGTCCGAGGCCGATGCTTAATTCGAATTCTCATGACGACCATATATTCACATCTTACGCACACACACACACACACCTCCGATCTCCACACATACGTATACCGGCCGCCGATTGTTCTCTACAATACACCGATTGATGCGAGATTCGCGATGATGATGCCGTACGGCTGCGGAACCTTTGTGCTGTTATTTGCGTAGTCGTCGTTTTAGTGAGTGATCGGCTTGCTGTTTTTAGAAATGCATGTCTGGTCAGGAAAGCCCGAGTCGGTGCTGGACTGCTGGAGCCGACTGGGGGTGCAGCAGCGAGAAAAGCGGAATGAACAGCGCAGAGGTGGGTGGGGGACGCAAGGTTTGCACGCTTCGCAGCAGGTACGATTGTGGTCGATGATTCGTCGGGAGCTACTCCTTCTACGTCGGCGGTCACGCCATGCGTTGCCACAGGGCAGGTGTCGTCGGTGCCGCTGTAAGATACGCAGCGATAGTTGATGCGCGACAATCTTCCACTGTGCAGGGAGCTCGTTCAGCAGTTCGGCTTGGCTCCGGACGAGGCCGCCCACTTCGAGACGCCCGTGGAGGCGGCATCATGTTGGGAGAAGACGTGCTGGATGGATGTGCTGCAAATGGTTAGTCGAACGACTATTTGGAACGTCGCCTTTAGGATTGCGGTGTCGCGTGGCCTGGTGGCGCACATGCAATGGGCTTGCGAACCTGCACCGTCCTTTTCTCCAACTTTATGCGGTTAGACGTTACACGGCATCCGCGAATGCCTACCCGTTTGAAGGTGGTTTCCGCGAGCAACGCTTGTCTGGTGCGGACCCAACGAACGATTCCCAGCAATAGAACGTCATCTTCTGGCTACTCGTATCGAGGAGCCTCCCCTTCTGATTTCCCAGGCACGCTTGCCCGAGAACTAGGTGTCTAGCGTTCTGACTGCACGACAGATGAACCAATGGAAGCGGGCGATCAGCGGGAATCTAGCGCGGAGACTGATCATCATATCCCCAAACATGCTCTCGAGTCTGCTCTCCGTCGAGACGTTCCATAAGGACTCGATCAAGTGTGTTTGTTGCATCCTACGCTCGATCGCCGCCTAGATGCATCGTCTTCTGGCTCGACGGTGGCGATGCGGACAACTTGTCGAAGCAGAAGCAGGTGCTCACCGTGCTGAGAGAGTCCGGAGTGAAGTTCCGATGCGTGGTGCTCTG
>JACMII010000026.1:0-21555 GCA_014805405.1 Bunonema sp. RGD898 | reverse complement strand
ATCGTACCTCTCCGTCGTCGCTCATCTTCTGCCGTCGAACACCGCCGGCATCGACCAACTGGCTTGGCTCGACTGGAGGACCGTGGAGAGAACGGTACCGAAGTCGTCATCGTGGCGCATTCACTCGATCTGTCACACAGTGCGACACAACTCTGCGAAAGTCGTTGACGACGCTTCGCTTCTTCGTCGACTCCTATCGCCGCATTGCCATCTACGGTCCACGGGCACTCCTTCTCCACTGTATCAGTGAGTCGATCCCTCCTTTCCCCCCCCCCTCATCCACGCACCACCACCACTACTACCACGGGAGGAATTCAGGGCTTTTCGACGATTCGCATGCGCCACTCGACGTGCAGCTGCTGTTGACGAGCGACGAGAGGTTGGCGAAGGCGCACGACGGCTTGTTGCGGGAATGGTCGCACGGAACAGGTTTCCCAGTGAGTTGCCAAAGTCCAGACGCGCTCCTACAGACGTGGCACATGTAACGGCCGGAGGAGATCGGACGGCGTCTCAGTCGCATCCGAAATGGTCTCGACTGGTGACGTTGGTGAAGGAGAGACTCGACACGTTTGGAAACCACACTCGCGGTGTCGTCGTCGGCGAAGATGCGACTGTACTGAGACTGGCTTTGGAGACACTTCTAGCCGCGGGTCTGTCAGGTCGAGTGATTCAGGCACTGGATGATGGCGACGACGTGAAAGGTACTGAAGGAGGTGCACAGTTTTCATCAATCCTTACAGCGCCAACCCTTCCTCACTACAGACCGATGACGTCGTTGACGGGCATTTTTGGAGAGGTAGCGACTGTCCTGTGGCTCAGTTGAATTGACATGACGATTTGAGCACGATGGATCGACGATCGTTCTGCTTCATGCTCAACAGCCACGCTTCTTCCACATGCTGGACCTGCTCTCTTCGAGTGCGCTGTGTTTCGTCCTCGCCCTCGACCGGACGTCGGTCTGCCTTCTGGACGAGCAATCGAGCCCGATTCAACAAGTTGCCATGTTGCATCGCGAGCTAGAGTTTGTGGTGAGTGTATGCGAACGACAACGATAATAAGTCGTCGTCATCAAGGAACCTCATCTCTGCAACGCCCCCGACGACGATCGTCAAGAGCCCGATGTGGCGCCGTCGCGGGCTCGAAAGGTGTTGTGTTATGTGCAGCAATTTCCCACCAATCCCCCATCCAGCAGGCGGATCAAAGCAAGACTGGCGTGGTGGCAATTGGAATGATGGGAGCCCTGAGCAAGTAAGACTGTTCGCTATCCAATCACCATCGGTCACCAGATATAACTTCAAATACAAGTCAACGACGATGCAATTTCCCATTGACAAGCTACGTCACCTTCAGTAAGTCCTCATTGTTGCGTGCGTTCAATCATTCCGATGCCAGACGCTTGCCTCAACCAACCGAGCCGGCAGTCGAGCCAAGTGTGGCTGCGGTGGTTCCTGCCCGTCAGTGCTCCAAGTTGGTGCTGTCTGATCAGGAGAACGCCAACTACGAGAGCCGAGTCGGAGGCCGAAAAGAGGTCGAAGCGTTGGCCGAAATCCTCAACTCGCATCCACTGCCTGTCCGAGATTCGTTTCGCCTATGCGTAAGTGGTTTATTTCGGCCTCTGCATAGGGCCGATCGCAGACACCCGGCGGCAGTACTCTGAGCACAAACTGGAGACTGGACTTTGATGGGCAACGGCTGGGAAAGGTGGGAGTGTATCGTTGTGGCAGCGTCGCCAGTGCTCCTTCGCTTCAGTTCGTGGGATCTCGTTCCGAGCTCGCTGTTCGTGTGGTGACCATGAACGTGGAGGATCAACAGCCGCTTGCTTCGGCGCCAGCTGTGTCGTGGCTTGACGAAACGACGAAACGGAAGAAACGTCCACAGAAAACATTGGTTAGCGATGCCGTCTAGATTCAGACGGCCGACATTTCAGTCAACCTTGTGGAGACAAACTACGGCAGGCGCGGCGGCAGCGACGGCTGCGGCGGCGCCGCCTATGTCAACTCGATTCTCGTTCGCGCTCGAAGACACGGCCTACGTGGATCGACTGAAGTCGATAGAAGACTTGCTCGCCACATTGGGCGCGTCCTTGCAGAGTGTGAACAGTTTCCGTGTCTGCATCTCTGCCTCGCTTCTATCGCTGAAGTCGGCTGTGCAATGAAGAGAAAGAAGACCCACTCGCTCGCTCGTTTGACGGCTCGCTCTCCCCTCGCGTTTGACCCATCGTCGCGAGAGGGTCTGCGATTATTGATCGCAGAGACTGGCTGACGAGGCGGCTGTGTCGCGGTCGTCGTCGTTCTTTCGCACGTTGGTCGCCCTCGCGACCGAGCAGATTGTCCTAGTCCGGCGTTCTTGCCACCATCGTCCTGCTTGTTGCGTAGAATGTAACGCCTAGAGTCGGTAGGTCGTCGTCGAACTGTTCAGAGAAGAATAGAAGAAGAAGGTGTGGGAATGACTCGGGATCCGTGCGGCGTGTTCTGTGTCCTTCTCATCTACGGCTCTGTGATTTACGCCGACTACGTCGTGATCGAATGGCTTCTGCTGCCGACGCTCGCCACCAGGTTGGCCCCGATGCGATCGAATCTTACAATTATGCGCGCGACTTTCAGTCTGCTGGCTCAGGGCAATCTAGTTCTGTTTCAAGTGCTTCTTGGCTGCGCACTGGTCAGTCATGCTCGAACGATGTTCACGGACCCGGGCTACGTTCCGATCGACAAAAAGTAGGCAAACCTCGTCGTTCCGTACCCCCAGCTTATCGGACATAATAGTAGCTCGCTCCGAAATCGAGTTTCCGACTGCGGCGGTGGAATTGGGTACACGAGCGACGACATGTCCGGGTCGGATGAGAGAGGGGACGAGATTATGCTACGACCGGGATACGGACCCAATCTGGTATGTAGCCGATTCCTTCGCGTTCGAGCTAATGCGCTCTGCCTCAGGGAAGCGACTGGACGGTGTGCACCCGGTGCGAGTCGATGCGGCCGCCTCGTGCGCATCACTGCCGAATCTGCGGCAGATGCGTACGTCGAATGGGTCGGTTGTCTTGAGCGGGGGGGGGGAACTAAGCCGACGAAGCATCCATCAATCATCACTGCAGACCACCACTGTCCGTGGGTGAACAACTGCGTCGGCGAGAAGAACCAGCGCCACTTCCTCAAGTTCCTGCTCTACGTCCTCCTGCTCTCCATGCACGTCTTCGTGTAGGAAGAGATCATCGTCGTGGACAAGTTGGCGAACGCTCCCCCTTGTTCTGCAGAATCATCGCTTGCTCGTGGGCGTACCACGACGAGCACGGGTCTACGGGCGCGAAGGGACCCACGCCGAATGCGCACCACGCCAAAGTGCTGCACACAATCTTTCTCTCGATGGAGGCCGCCCTCTTCGGCATGTTCGTGATGGCCGTCTCGTGCGATCAGCTGCAGGCCGTCTTCAACGACGAGACGGCCGTCGAGGCCGTCCAGAGACGGTCTCGAATTCGCGGCCGCAAATTCCCACCACCTCAAGTGTCTCTTGCAGAACCCGTCGTCCGTCCACGAGTCGCACCCAACGACGCGGTCGACTCGACCTGCTCGCCGACGTCTGCGCAAGCAGTACGCGCACATCGCCCTTGTCCGATGGCTATGGCCGACTTGCAGAGTCACTGCTGCAATGGGCGTCGCCCTGCTCGCAGGATCCGCGCCAGCAACGCGAGATCACCCGTCTTCCGCGCAGATTCCCCCAGTTCGACGTCTGATACATTGCGCGGGTACCGCCCCCACCCATTACTAGCTCGCAGCTACGGGGATCAAACACAAGCACGTGCTCTCTCCCTCCCCCTCTCTTTGGACAGCGGCAGCAACAATATATATTGCGTGGGCACTGGTTGTGGTCGATGGACGCAGGCGCGTCACTCTGTCCGTGCGCCGAATTCCTCCTCTTCTCGTGCGGTACAGGCGATAGATGTGTGTGTTTGTTTCTTTCTTTTCTGAGAGACGAAAACGCGCGCGTGAATATGTGAGACCCGTGTGCTCTTCTGCTGGCTTGTCGTCTCTGGCCGGGAGGGAAAAACGGTTGCGCCCAACTCGTCCTCTCTGGACGCGCAACGGCGAGCAGTAGTCTGTTTGACAAGGTGTGAACGTCTGTGAAGGATGCGGAATTCGCGTCGTTGCGGCTGACTTCTCGGAGGGCATCGAAGAGGGAATTATGCGCGTGGACAGAGAGGGGTGGGTGGGAAACAGCGACGACGACGACGACGGCGAACTATCGGTGGCTACTATCTGTCGTTGAGCGGACGCGAGTCCTCGAGGATGCTGATCAGGTTGTCGAGTCCGGTCAGATAGCCGTCCTCGCGATTCCCAGACACCCAGGCTGTGCGGTGATCCACTCTGCAGTCGGAAATGCAAATCAGGGACGGGACGCGAGACGAACCGTTGGTGGGACTCGAGCGGTTGGCTCTTGGCGAAGTCGATCTGCCAGACGTTGGCCTTGTCGTCGTTGTAGACGAACAGCAACGAGCTGCCGACCACTTCGTGCGTCGCGAAGAACTGACTCTTCTCGACGGCCTCACGCATCGCTCGCAGACGAGCAACCACCTGGACTTTGTCAGTCATGAACGCGCCCATCATCGTGACGATTCGATGGTGGCCAACCTGCTGTCGTACGCTGTCACTTGCGTCGCAGAAGAAGTCGTTCAACGTGTCGGCCACGTCACTCCGCGTTCGAATCTTCTTGAAGTTCTTCTCCAGCTTGCCCGTCCTTGTCTACATTTCGCCCCGTCTCGTGTCTTGACCCCCAAGTCTCTCTCACCCTGGCGGCTTCGATGCGAAACCCGAGCTGTGCGGAACTGCTATGCTTCTCCCGAAACTGCATGTATCTTTGTTTCGTAATGGCGCCGGTCACGCGCTCCTCCTCTGCAAGTGGGTAGTGCTTGACAACTGCTAACTTGATGCGAGAGACGGACGAACCTGTCGCTTCGCTCGGGTCGAGGCCGATCATCTTCTCGTAGAGGTCTTTGCGCGGCTGCGTGCCCGCCTCCGATTCGAGGAACGTGCGCGTGCCCATCTGCAAGCGGGGGCTGCGTTTGCCGGCAATCGAGCGTGATTGCAAGACCTTGACATCCATCATTGCCGACTTCGAGGGTTCCGGGAAATTGGACAGTAGGTCTTCGATCTCGATGAAGCCTGAAAAGAATGGTGAAGAGGGTGCATGCAGTCTCATCATCATCACGATGTCACGTACTCTCGTCATTCTTGTCGATAGTGCGATAGTACTTGGGCGTGAATCCGTCGAGTACCCGATCTTTGGTGATGGCCTCGTAGGCATGCGCCTCGGACTTGCCGGGCGCCTGTTTCTTGTAGAGCGTATTCGACGAGGCCGGTACAATGAAGCCTGTACGCGATAAGCAGTAGATTAGTCAGTCGCTCTTCCACCCTTTCACCTTCGTGACCAGACAGCTGAACCCAGTTCTTGAGTCGTTCTCTGAGCCAGCAATCGATGGGCAGTGCCGTGACGGCGACCGTCTCCATGCTCATCTGCAATCGCAGTCACCGTAGGGGGAGTGAGAGAAAGAAAAAAGAAAGAAAGAAAGAGTGGATTGTAATGTCTTCTTCTATTTCGACTAGATGATCATAGGCTGTTGAACCTCGGCCGCACAGGAGTGACTGCGCATGTGTGTGCCGAGCAGTCGTCGTCCGAGTCGGTGCGTCGGCGAGTCGAGGGAATAGTACGCGTCGCCGGATGAAGAGGGCACGTCCGGCGACTGTGGCTCGCTGCTCTCTCCATCGACGGTGGTCCTGCTGTGCGGTCTGTGGTGTTCCAGAAGAGCGAGCGTCATCATGCGACCCTGCTTCACGAGACGCGGCGCCACCGTTCGACGACCGCGAATCGGGCCGGCCGGCGACGGTGGCCGTTCATTTCCGGCGCCGACGCCGCTCACGATGTCTGACGGGATTGTCGAGATAGCACGACGACGAGGCGACGTGGCCACCGGCGTCGGGCTGTCCGTGCTCGTACCGCTACCGCCGCCGCCACTGCTGGCTCCATTGTTCGGAACTACGATCGGCGGAAGTGTCGCGGGAGGCAGAGCACGACGGTGCCGCGACGCCGATCCGGTTGCGACAGCCATCTTCTTGTGGCGATGCGGCTCCAGGGGAGCGAGTGCCGTGAGGACGATCGGCTGCACGGACCGAGTGTAGTCCCACAACAGGGACTGTGCCACCGACGACTTGATCAGATGCGGCGAACGGCGCAGCTGCAGAGTGGCTGTGGTAATGGTGATCGTGGCTAGACGACGATTGTTCTCCTCCGCCGCCGCCGCCGCCGATTCCTCCGAATCGGGGTGATGATGACGATGATGATGACTGATCGTGGGCGAGGAGGGTATGGCAATCACACTGCTACTGGCCATCGACGAGTCGACGATGTAGCATGAGCTGGAGAGAGAAAGGCAAAGTGAGAGATGAGGGCGTGGGACGGAGTGAAGTGAGAGAAAGAGGGAAGGGAGGCGATGACGGAGACAAGCGCGAACAATAAAACGCCGTCGCCGCCCCGCTCGCCTCGCCTCTTGGCGCAAGACTCTAATGGCAGTCGAATATGCACGGACGTGTCACCCCTCTCCGATAAGGAGGAGGACCCGTTGCGCGCATCGGCTCTACTCTCGTCTCCGTCTCCCCGTTTCCCAACTCACACCTTGGGCTGTACTTTCCGCTTCTCTCCTCCCCCTTCCGTCCTCTATCTGCTCCTCCAACTGCGTCATCCCCCTCTTATTTGTTTGTTTGTCTGTCTGCGTCTGCAGAGCTGTCGTCACTGGGGATTTTGATAGGAAATAGCCTTCCTGCTGCTGTGTATCGCCTCGAGAGGAGGAGAAGAAGACTAACTATAGTCCTGGAGCAGCTCTTTTATCTGATTGTGGGCGGGAGTGAGGAGAGAAAGAATGCAACTGATGACCGGCTGACCGCACGGCTCCGCAAATAGAGTCCGCCTCGCTTGTCTCCTCTTCCGTCAGGAGATTGAGCAGAAGAGAAAGAACGAAGTGTCACATGCTTTGGTCAATCTCAAGCGAGGCGCCCCATTGACGCGTGCCCACCCAAAAGGGGGAACTGCTCGAGATAGAGAGAGGGGGAGGAAGGGAGGGAGGGAGGGAGAACAAGTGACTGTCTGGTAGCGAACAACAACAAGGAACTAGGGGGTGCACCTTGCTGACGAACAGTCGCAGCACGGCTCGTCGAAGTGCCTCCCAGAGCAGGACAGATCTGGTGCGTGGTTCGGATGGTCTCCTTCGATCGTCTTCCGTCTCGACATCGACGTCACAGCCAGCGTCGCCGTCGTCGAGCGCCGTCGTCCGATTGCATCTTCTCCTCCTCTTCTTCTGTTGCTTCGATGACGTCATCAGCCGCCAACCGGTGCTCATCGTCGTCTCCTTTTCCTCTCCCTTCCTCAGCAGTAGACTTCTTGGTCGATCGATTGGCAGTCGCTATTGACAGGAAAGACTGACTGGAGGGGGAAATTAGCCGAGTCTGCTGTGCACTCCCACTGGCGATGACGACGACGTGACTGGCTGGAGGATGGGAAAGAAAGAGAGGGTAGCAGTCTCCGCCCCCCACCACGGGACGAACCCTCCCCCGCCCTAAACCGATTACACAAAGACTGGGGGCGCTCCTCTGCTGGCGTCAGAGAGGGATGGGAAAATTTCGAAAGACGAATAACAAGAAGACGAAATGTTGTGAATACCTGACAGAGACGACCGAGTGCGCCGCCGAATCGGAACGCCGGATTACTGCCACTGTGGCTGCTCGCGATCGGTGCCGGCGGATGAGCCGGCGAGAACGGCGTCGGACTAAAGAGCGCATTATCCGGAGGGGAGAGAGAAGGAGACTACGTGCTGGACGACGATTTGCTCGTCTCGCCGCCATGCCCGCCGACTCCGTTCGCCATTCGACGTGGACTCTTTGGCGAAGAGCGCGGTGTGGGAAACGGAAAACAACGAATCAACTGGAATAATCCAGACTGGCAATGATGGGGTGAAAGGGGGAGAGACGAGAGGAGGAAAACGAACCCTGTCGAGTCGTTCCTGACTAGATGCGAGGATCGAGTCGGCTAGCGTCGCCACGTCGAGCATTGCCGCCGTCGAGGGCGGTCGCGTAGAGTTCCGGAACGAAGACGACCGCAGATGCTGCTCTTCGTCTGAGGTGCGTGCGGAGAGGGACAAACTGCAACGCACACTCTGACGATGACGCATCACCGCTCTTTCTGACTTGGCCGGTTTCTTCGGCGAGTCAAGCGCACCGCCACTTCCGGCACTAACCACTCCGGCCGCCGATCTGCTGCTGGCGCTGTTGTTGTTGTTGCTGTGCTGACGCGTCTGTGCTCCGCCCACGTGTCCGTTCCGCAACGCTACTTCATCATCGCCATTACTCTCGATCCTCTTCTTCGTCTCCTCGTGGTGATCGTCCGCTCGGCCACTGCTAGTGGTGGTGGTGGCGGGCTCGTAGCGATCCGCACTGTACCTGAAGTTGAGGGTCACTAGGGTGAGTGACGGTGATTTCCCTCTCCGGCTCATTGTTCCCGAAGAGATAATGCAAGCGCGTGCGTGGACAGACGGGGGCCGCATGCTACCGACTGCAGCCCTTTACGACACGACGCCACTCAAATAACGATCAGCGACTTGTAAAAGTGGAAACGGACGCGCTCTCTCCCTCTCTCGCTCTGCACTGACGGGCGCAGACAAGCGCGAAAGAGAGAAGGAAGTGGCCACCTGCTTCGAGACGCTCTTCTCAGTTTCCAGCACTTGAACGGGTTGTGCGGTGGAGTGGTCCGTCGTCTTTGCTGTCCTCCTCCTCCTCCACCGTTCGCAAGTTTCCCAGGTTCCTGCTGCTGGCGACTCTGCGCCGTGCCCATGGACGCGCACTCCTGCAGCCAACCACTGCGATTGCTACTACTACTACTACTACTACTGTCGTTCTTCGTTTCTCTCCCCCTCTTCTGTCACGCGTCGCCAAAATCCTGTTCCACCTTCTTCGTGTCCCTAACCTTGCCTGACTCTCTCCCTCTCTCTCGAGATTTGGTGTCCGATAACACGACATGACACAACCACTGCCATAGTCAACACACGAGAGCACGTCGATGGAGCGCTCAGTTCAGCTGGACCGTCACCACTGCAGACTTGCTCGGAAGACAAGAGAGGATCCGCTCAGTGACGATCCCACAACATCCAACTGCACCGGCGGCTGGGAGGGGCAGACGAGCGTCGCTCGACTGATCGGTTGTGTCGGTCGGTCGGTCTGCACGACGGACTATCGATCGGGATGGTGATGATGCGAGAGGGGGGGGGGGTGAGAAGGGGAGAAGAGGAGGGAGAGAGGAATGGGCAAAGGAAGGGGAGAAGAAACGGGCCACGGCCCGCAGCCAAATGTGCGTGCGTGTGCGATCGTGAAAAGGGAGGAGAGACGGACAACAGCGCGGCGCCATCCGACCGCAACCAGCCGCCATCATCGATTGGGGAATGGGAATGGTAGACGAGGGACGTACGGACGAACGTACGGCAGACAGAAAATAGACACTCTCGCAGCAGCAGCAGCAGCATCAGCAGCAACAACAGAGCAGAAGTAACAAGCTGTCTTGGTTCGCTTTCTCGCGGATTAGAGGCGACCGGAGGAGAGGCTGCTGCCGTCGGGGCAAGATATTCGACGCTCGCGCTCTCTCTCGCTCTTTCCTGATAAAAGAAACACGCGCGCATGCTCGACCCGGAGTGGCGTCACGGGTCGGATGAGTGGAGGAGGGAGATTAACTGATAATAAACCGGCACCGCATTCCGACACGACGCTGGCGCCAGATTCTAGCAGCTCACACGCCACCACTATCTGTCTTCGGTTCATCATCACGCTCTCCTCCTCTCCTCTTCTCTCCTCCTCCTCCTCCTCTGCACGAAACGGGGGGGGGCAGAAGCAGCAGTCGCAATAGTAGCATGAATGTATGTGGATGGATGATGCTAGGTGGGCGGTGGCGGCTGTGCGTGTATGCACGAAGCGAGGAAGCCGGGGAACCGAGCTGTGTTTGAACAGCCGATCACAGTCGCCTCCTTCTAGCTGAACGGGAAATCAAGAAGAGGAGGGGGAGGGAATTCGGATTGCTGTTCTTCGTCTCATAGTGAAAGTGGTCGTCGATTGCAACTCTGTGTGCGTGTGTGTGATGAGTGTTTGGTATGGTCGAACCGTAGAAGTGTGCGTATGCGTCTGTCTTTGATTTGTGCGGGCTGAGAGGGCCGAGAGGAAACGACAAGAACGACGATCAGTGAGCAATAGAGGGTCGTGGTAGCGATGATCGACTATGCCTTGTTGCTGGTGGCCGTCGACGTGATGGAGGTGGATCGCGAGTGGAGGAACCGTCGCACGATGTAGTGAGCGACGACGGCCGTCTGGACGGCCGTCAGCAGGAAGAGCAGCGAGAACACCGACAGCACCGTCACCTTCGGCATGCACAGTTGGCCGGTCGCGTCGGTCGGCTGCGTCGACACGTGCTGAATCAAACACACACAGTTGACTGGTGGAAACAGCCGGCGGCGCATGCTCTACCGACCTCATCGTTTCTGCCCTCCGGGAGGATCTGCTCGAAGGAGAGCTGTTCGCGCGGCGCCGCGTGTCTCGCCAGAGCTGCCGACTCGCCGACCTGAAGAGAGAGAGCGTTGAATTCGTCGATCGACAGCACGCGAGCGTTTGCTTGCCTGCTGCAGGGGGTCCACGATCACGATGGACGTGGTGGCCTGGGCGAAGCGCGGGATCTTGTAGCGCGCAGTCTCGACTGAATCATCATCATCGTATGTCAGTGTCAGCGCAGCAGTTAAGGGGAGCGGACGACATACACTCTGTGATCTGGTTGTCGATGGCCTGACGCTTCTTGCGACCCCAGGACGTTCGCTTGGCTCCCTTCAGATCGCAGGACACGGACTGACAGTCGCCACGGCAGATCTCCAGCTGGCACGTGACTCGGACGGACGCCGAGTTGTCGAATCGGAAGGCTTGCAGCCGGGTGACCTTCACGGCCGTGCCCTGCGTCTCGACCGGATCCGTGATCAGCTTCTGGGCGACGGCCGGCGTGGGGCATCCGTTCTCGATCAGTTGCAGCTTCTCGTCGCCGCTCTGCGCCGGCGCTCCAGCCTGTCGACCGGGCTCGGCCGTGCACGACTGCAAAGTGCTCGTTCAACGGCGCTCGATCTTCGACCCGCGGAATCGCGTACCCGCACGAAGAAGTCGAGCTCCGTGTCCATGGCCATGAGCTCCCATCTCAGCTCGAGCACGTCGCCCAGCTTCGCCTGCACCAGACCCTCGCCGCGATCGCCGCCTCGCAGTTGCATGAGCACGGGGTTGCCGAGCTCGATCTTGCCTCGCGGCTGGATCAGGTTCGGCGCCGGTCCGCTGAATACGATCGATCAGTTTGCCGCACACAGGGGGATAAAGCTAGAGTTCCTCCTCCGTACTTGATGGTCATGTTGTAGTTGGTCTGGACGGTGCCGCCCAGCATCATCGAGTAGTCGCACGCGACCTCGTACAGCTGATCCATGGACGTGACGAGTCCCGGGATGCCGAGGTTGTTCGTCTGCACGACGACCGTCGCCTTGTAGGTGCCGTTCAGCTGAACGAGAATAACAACGGTAATCATCCCGCACTGTCCCCTCGTACCAGATCGATGATGCCGCAGTCGCGCACGTCGGGCGCCTGTCGTCTAGGTCGAGAGATGGTGGCCGTGGCCTGAGCCGTCTTGGTCTTGTCCCCTCCTTGGGCGGCCTCCTTCCTCTTCTGCTCGGCCAGCTCCTCGAGGCTGATCGGGCGCATGCCAAAGTCCTTGGGCAGTCCCAGCACGAGGGTGGCGCTCTCGCTGTTGCGCACCTCCACGCGGCACGTGTCGTATCGGTTCTTGACGAAGACGACGCCCGAGAACGTCTCGTCGTGCTTCACCTGCACCTTGATGCCCTCGTAGTTGCAGATCGTGTGGATGTTGTCGGCCGGGATCGCGACCGGCGAGTTGAACGAGCCCTGCGACGAGGCGACGTGCAGCGGCAGTCCCTGCACCGCGACTCGACTCTTCTTGGCGGCGTCCGGATTCTGTGGCGCTCGTCGCATGTGGTCCTCCTCGATGCGGATCTGCGGCTTGTTCTTGGTCTTCGCCAGCTCGGCGGCGTGTCGTCCCTCGCCACCCTTGTTCGTGACGGTGCCCGAGAAGCGGTGCGTCTCGACGGGCACATTCGCGGCGGCCGACGCGCCCGAGTCGATCTCCTTGACGCGGCAGAGGTTCTTGTAGAAGTCGGACTGCTCGTGCGGCGTGCCCGCCTCGTCCGAGTCGATCGAGTCGAAGACGTCGCACTCTCCCACTCGGCGGTTGTAGTTCACGCCCTGGCAGCTGGAAAAAGAGACGAGTTCATGCCGAGAGGCAAGTGAAGAGCGTCTTACGCAGGGTTGGACGCGCACACCTCGAGACAGGAGTTGAGCGAGACGACCTTGTACGTCTTCGCGGCCACTCCTCGCTGTCGAGTGTGCAGGTAGCGCGAGAACAGGGCTCCGTCGCCGGTCAGCGAGCAGTCCTCGTCGACGGCCAGGCAGTGCGCGTCGTAGAGATCGGTGCCGTGGCGGACGACCGGTCGGAGCGTGCTCTTTCCGTCCAGATACATGAGATCGCACGACTTGGCGGCCTTGTTGAAGTTGAACGAACGACACTTGGCCGGCGCCATCTCCCAGCACTTCGTCATGCACTGGGCGACGGTCGCGGTCGGCTCGGTGGCCAGCACGTGCAGTTGGCCGTCTCCCTCGGGAAGGGCCGCGTTCAGGGTGCGAACCAGGCGAAGACGGCTGCCCGACGGACAGGGCTCACGGGTCAGCGAGCAGCTGATGTCAAAGTAGTCAACCTGCAGCATGCTCTCCTCGCAGTCCCCATGAGTGCGCGAACCTGGAACTCATCTCCCTCGGGGATAAAGAGCTCCGGCTTCGAGTGCCGGGTCTCCGCGTTCAGGATGCACTCCTGCTCGTTGTAGTAGTACATCACCGACTTGCACACAAAGTCGTGGCCCGTCTCTGGCGGCGGGCTGAATTGCGTTCTCCCCTCTTTCTCTCATGGCGTCATTGTGCTCGCCACCCACTTTGTGCACTGGTCGAGACACATCGTGACGGAGGGCACGTTCTCCATGACGAACGCCGCGAAGCCGACCAGGATCTTCTGGGGCACACGCGTGAAGGACGGCGAGTTGCGGCAGGTGTTTGGCGCTGCGAGATGAGTTTTCCTTCCCTCCTTTCCCTTCCCTATAGTCCCTTCTCTCTCTCTCTCTCTCTCTCTCTCGCAACAAGTCGATCTAGACGAATGGAATGTGCGTGTGCGTGTGTGCATGTGCACGAGCAGTCGGTCTGTATGGTGCGCGAGAGAGAAAGAGGCGAAAGGGACGAGCCGCGCTCGTGGCCGCCGTCCGTCTCTCTCTCTCTCTCGCTCTTTCCCACGAATCGGGTCAACAGTACTCTTGTGAGAGAAGAGAGAAGGGAGGGGCGGCAGCAGCAGCAGAGCAGTCGTTCTCTTATCGTCCACACACATCCCGTCGGTCAGAAGAGCCAGAAAGGGGACGAGTGGGAGGAAGAGGAGGAGGGGGAGGAAGAGGAGGCAAAGGAATCTGGAAGAAGAGACTCACAGGCGAAACACTTCTTCTCGTAGTAGATGAATCCTTCGGCCGACACGAGCTCGGCTCGACCCAGCGGACGCGAGCGCTCGTCCGACAGCACGCACGTTCGCGTCGCCTTGTTGTACATGAACGACTTGCAGTTGAAGTCGTTTGTCTGCAAGACGGAGAGATGAACAGACGCGCACGCTCGACAGACAGACAGACCGTGAGCGAGAGGCGCTGCGTGCAGAGAGACTGGCAGCTCTCGAAGTCGACGTTAATGATGCGGTCGAGCTCGTTGGCGAGCTGCTTCCCCTCGACGGCGATGTACTGCGTGATGTAGGGTGCGTAGCACTGCGAGCCGGCACAGTTGTTGTCCAGATAGATGACCGTGTCGTCGATTTCGTCCACGAACAGGTCCGGTCGATCCAGTCGATCCTCCGTGTTCAGGATGCACTCCGCGTCGGCCGGATAGTACATGACGGACTCGCACTCGAAGCCGAACGTGTCGAACGAGTTCAGGCAGGCCGACAGACAGACCTGCGTGGAGCGACTGCGTGCTCGCGTCTCTCTCTAGCCTTCAGACCTGCAGGGACTCGGCGGGCACGACCTCGCGGGCGAACCCGACGAGGATCTTCTGCGGGAAGACGTCGAACTGGAAGGGCGACGAGCAGACTCGATCCGACTTGACGCAGCTCTTCACGATGATGCTGTGCTGCTGCGCCGGCACTCCGGGTTGAGTGTCGGCGAACACCGTGCACTGGTTGTTCGCAAACTCGACGCCCGCGCAGTCCTGCAAGAGATACGGCGACGGTGATGATGATGATGATGAGAGAAATCTGCTCCAGGAGCGGTACCGCGGCCTGAGCGCAGTGCTCGGAGCAGTCGGCAAAGTTGGCCGTCGCGAGTTGTCGCAGAGCCGGGCCGCTGGTGGCATTGTGCTGGAGCAGGAAGACGGCCGTCTGACCCTGGCCGCAACTCGTCACTACGGCTGCAACAACACGCACGCATATTCGTCGCCGCTCTCTCCCAATGACGGGGAAGAAAAAGGCGTACGCAATCTGGAGGCGGCGCTGTTCGGAGCAGCCCATCCTGAACTAGCCGTCACGGCCAGTACGGCCAGCACGGACCAGCTGAGCTGCATCGTCTTCGTTCCTTCCCTCTGGCAAGAGATGGTTTCGTTGCTCTCTCCACCAGGCCCCGCTGTCTTGTTGCTGAAATGGACCGATCGATGAGTGGATCGGCTGCAATACAAGGAGGGGATTAGGACAGAAGAAGCAGAAAGAGAGAGAGAGCGCGCGCACGAGCAACGAGGAGAAGGAGCAAGAGGGGGAGAAGGAGGAGAGCTGCGGGAGAGCTGAAGAGGGAGCAGGCGCTTGTCCGCAAACCACCGCGTCACCCGAGGCGATTCCGAAGAACGAGAGGGGGAGAGAGAGAAGGAGAGACGGCCACTCTTCTTCGAGACCACCGCTTGAATACGCCGTCGCGCACTGCAGCTGCAGCAGCAACAGCACGACGGCAATCGAGCTGACCGACAGCAGCGAGCGAGCGAGCGAGCGAGAATCTCGAATCTCTCGCTCTCCGCACTAGCTGTCTAAACGGTGGGGAGAGGAGACGGTAAGGAAGGAAAATGGCGCGGATAGATACAGTAGAGGGACCGATGAGGATGACAACGACGATGATAATCCAGGAAAGAGAGAAGAGGAAGGAGAAGCAGCTGTGAGAGAGGAAGCAGAAGTAGAAGCTGAAGACGGCGAAGACGGCGAAGGCGACGACTCGCACTCGCACTCGGGTAAGCGGGACGAGTCGGTCGCCTCTCTTTCCTTCTTCCAGCAGCAGGCCGACTCTTCTCGCTCTCGCTTTGTCCGATTTAGGTCACACACACTCGGAGCAGCGACGGTGGTGTCTGCAGCAGGCAACCGCCGCTCGCTGGAAAACGGCTCGTCCTACTCCCTCTCTCACACCATCCACCCACCCATCCACCCATCCATCCCCCATCTCTTATCCACTGTCTCTCTCTCGCGCTCGCTCTCTTCGCTTTCACCATCCCCCTCCACTCCTCTCCTATCATCGTCGGACGCTACTCGCGCAGAGCAAGGATGGCGAGAAGGCTGAGACGGCCTTCACCGGACCAGGAGAAGGGCATCTGATAGGGGGATCGGACGAGAGGGAGGCGGGCAGGCAGGCAGACAGGCAGGGAGTGAGAGATGGAAGGCAAAGAAGGGGAGTGCGAGGGCAATGAGGAAGATGAACGAACGAACGAGCGAAGAGGAGGAGGAGGGGGAGGAGGAGACGGAGGGGGAAAGACAGACAGCAACATGAGGGAGTGAGAGAGACAGAAAGTAGGTCTCCTTGGACGAGGCGCTGCTCTGCCGCTTCCCTCCTTATTACTCCCTCCCTCCCTCTCTCCCTGCGTGACTAACCAGCCGAGAGGGAGGAGGGAGAGATGCATTCGCGTGGTGTGACTGGATGCGGCAGGGAGAGACTGGCTCTCGGCGTCGCCGTCGCCGTCGTCGTCGTCTTCGTCGTCGTCGTCGTCGTCGTCGTAACGGTCGCACCTCTTCTCCGTCTCGTCCTGAGATCGACTCCCCCTCCTTCTCTCCTCCCCCTCTCCCCCCACTCGACTCATCTCGTCTAATACTGCGCAATAGCCTTGACCCGTCTCGGTGTGCATGTCTCTCTCTCTCGCGTCCATGCCAGAGCGGGGGAGCAAGGAGGACGATCAGTCAACCACGCGTCAGGAATCCAGTCGACGGAGACAGGACGAGAGAGCATCATCCCGAACGGGACAACAACCTGAATTCGAGCGTGTGCGTGTGTGTGACGTCACAGAGATTCCATGTCGGCAGGGAGCACACTACCCATCTGTCGTCTGTGTCGTGTCGGGAGGTGGGTGCAGGGGTAAATTGAGAGAGGAGGACTCGCAGCAGCAGCAGCAGCAAGTTGTGCGCCTGTCTCTCTCTCTCTCTCTCTCTGGCCAATCTGCGGTCCCGTTGGGGGGCACTCTTTTCTGCGCCCCTCCCCACTACTTCATTCGATCCCCCGCTCGTCCGTCCGTTCCTGCCATCGTGCGCCATCGTCCTGGGCCGCCGCATCTCATCAGTGCCTCGTCGTCGTCGTCGCTCAAACTTGGTCGTCTCTCTCCCTACGGACAGGCGCACACTCCTCCTCCTCCCACTCTTCTGTTTCAACCTGCCGTCGTCGTCGTCATTGGACTCTGCACGGACGTGAGAGCAGTCTCCCCCCACGCACACGGGCCAGCCACAAATGAAATGGAATGTACAGAAGAGGGGAGAGCGCGGTGCCGGTGCAATGTGCAAAGCAACAGGTCGTAAAGAAGGAAGCAGAATGTATGACAGCGACCAGTCACGCTTTCTGATTTTGCCCCCAGCTCCCTCGGAAGCCACAACAAGGGGGCGGCGCGGCTCTTCGCTAAATGAGAGAACTCGCTCGCCGAGCCCCCTCACTCTTTCTCTTCTTGTGTCCAGCACGTGCGTGCCTGCGTGCATGTGAGTGAAGGCCCATTTGTGGCGAGAAGGATGGACAACCGCCGGCGCTGCCTGCACTCGTGGACGAAGAAGAACAAGGCCGACAGGAAGGATGCTCGTCTCGCTCTCCAGAGAGACCTCTTCTCCTCTCCCTCCTCTTCCTCCCGTAACAGCATCAATCCAGCGAGCTGCTCTCGCTCCTCCCTATCTGTCAGTCTTCTCCCGCGTGCGTGTGTCTATCCAAATTGTGTGGGTGTGAGAGAGAGAGAAAGGCAGCAGCACACCATTCCCCCTGTCGGTTCGTCCTTTCCATTCCAATCCACTGTCGAGCAGTGAGCTCAGCTGTGTGCTGCCGCCCCTTTCATTGGTCCCCCCCCCCTCCTGCCAATTCGTTCCACCTCCCCCTCCTCTTCTCCCCCTCCACTCGTCTTCGTTCCCAACTTGTCAGTCAGAGCAGTAGTGTCTGTCTGTCTGTCCGTCCGTCTGCCTGCCTTCCTCTCCGTGCACATCCAAGCCGCCAGGTCTTGTTGATGGTCTGTCTCTGTCCCTGGTGGAATCTCCTCCTCCCCACGCCCTCTCTATCGCATCCTCATCACCGATTCCCCCGCACGCGCGCACGGCCCGTGTCTCCAGACATCGGGCACCGACAGCAGCGCCCGACATGTGTGCGGTGCATTTGCAGGACAGAGCAGAAGCTCGGGGAGAAGAATGCACGTCTCGCGATTGCTGTCGGTGCTGCTCGTGCTCCTAGCCGTCAGTCTGTCTTGGGCCCAACAGCCGACCCGTTTCGAACGACAGGACAGGGACTACAGACCGCTGCAGGTGGCGCAAGACCGTCGAGTCTCTCTCTCTCTTGAACGCGTGACGACCGTTCAGTTCGGCAAGCGATCGTCGGCGAACCACAACGCCGTGTTGGCGGCACTGCGCGAGGCGGCTGCCGAGTATGGCGGCGAGAACAACGGAGAACAGCTCGAGAAGCGGGGCGCCTACCGGCCGCTACAGTTCGGTCGAAAACGGTCCGTCGTTCCGCCGCTCGCCGACTACGAACCATCCCTCTACTAGTACTGTGCATTTCCGACGGTCACTTCAGACCGCGCAGATTGCGCTTTGCAGAACGAAGAAGACGACGACGACGATCGTCGTTCGTGTGTGCGTTGCGTTGTGCCGCAGAGGAGACCCAGAGGAGGAGGACGATGATGATGATGATAATGGTAAGAATGAGAAGACCACAACAAGGAGAGGAGGAGAACCTGTCCAACACCGCCGCCGGCACATGTCTGTCTCTCTCCACCACCCGATCTGTGCGCCTATAAACCGGCCCCGTTATATCATCTGCGCATCGTCGCCTTCGCTCGCTTGCTTGAAGGCGGCTAGTCGCATGAAATTTGCATGGCTTAGTCTGGTGAGTGCACGCGCGCGTGCACTTGTTGCCGTCTGTGCCTAGTTTACTATGCGTGAAGCACAATTCCACATATTGTGTTGACGCGTGCGCGCGCGACGCACGCACGACGACAAAACCATGCGACACTCGGACGTGTTAAGACACAGAGCCCACCAGGTGTGCGGGACTTCGTTTGCCGCCTGTCTTGTCCAGCTTGTTGGCATGAATTGACGCCTTGACGAGATGAAATGAATAGTGAGGGGCTTGATTTGTATGCGAGGTCTGGTCGACTACCACCTCTCTCCTCCCTTCCTCCCCCCCCTCTCTTGACGTGTCCAGTGACCTCTTTCTGGTGAGGAGAAGGGAGGGCGTAGTTATTGTTGTGGAGTGGATGGAGGAGGATGACAAAATGGCGCCCTTCAGACGAGAAGTAGCAGCAGCAGCTGCTGCTATCTCTAGACGGTAGCTGGAGAGAGAAAACCTTCCTTCCCGTCATTATGCGGCGGCGGCGGCAGTGGTGTATAGGAGCTGGAGGTGGGCGTGAGAGAAAGAGACGGGACGACGCAAAGATGGATGGATGGATGGATGACTGCTGCTGCTGCTGCTGCTGCTACTGCTGGTTGCTGTTGTCTCTCCGTCTCACAAAGAAGGCGTCTCTCTCTCCCTTCTCAGTTTCTCGATCCGTCTGCGTTGCATACATTAATGTGATGTGTGCGTGTGCGTGTGCCTCAGTCCATTCATTTGTCCTTTCGTTCGGTTCCCTCTTTCGCTCCTTGGCACCTCGACCTTTGCACCTAGCTGTATCACTCCAGCATGGCTCACGGAGGCAACTGCAGCGCGCCGTCTTCAAGAGTTTCCTCTCTTCACCCAAATTGGCACTTAGCAGACGTCGCTTCCCCCTTCTTAAGCCTTTCCCTCTCTCGCTCTGCTCGTCTTGGTCAACTTTTCTCTCCCCCCCCCTCCCCCGTGTGTGGGTGTGAAACCTGACGACGAAGGGGGGGAGGAGGGGGATAGGGGAGTGCCTTCTTCCCTCTCAACGATGATTGGGTGTGGCGTGTGGTGTTGGTGACGGGGGCTTCTTCTCCACTGACTCTGGGGCAG
Source organism: Bunonema sp. RGD898 (assembly GCA_014805405.1). Lineage (NCBI taxonomy): Eukaryota > Metazoa > Nematoda > Chromadorea > Rhabditida > Bunonematidae > Bunonema > Bunonema sp. RGD898. The sequence continues at coordinate 1,982 of JACMII010000026.1, read as the reverse complement.
AGCCTTCGTCTTCTTCTCGCCTAGATTTGGCTCGCATTCACTCGTTGGCGTGCTGTTGTTGTTTGTTGTTGTTGTTGTCTGGGAGGGTTTTCCCGTTTCCTGGTTGCATTCAGTCTGTCCGTCCGTCTGTCTTTCTCTACTGATGTGTGATGTGGTGTGCGCGCCTTGTCACCCTGAACAAGTCGAGTCCCCTTCTCCCAACTGAATCTCCAGCAGCAGTAGCAGCAGGACCAGCACCAGCATAAGTGTGTGCGTGCGTGCATAATCGGACACGCAGGGACCGCATCCTGGGACGGGCAGCAGCAGCCGCAGCCGCAGCCGCATAACCGGAACAGGCCAGTGAAAGATGTGTTCGAGCGTGGTGGTCCTTCTCCTACTCGCCAGCTCCCTCTACGCTTGCACGTCGGCTGGCGAGGTGACGATTCTCCTCGATTTCGCCCGATACAGCGGCATCCAGATCCCGCTGCCAGCATCAAGTGAGCAAGTAACCGTGCCTCCGTCAGTCTGGGAGGACCTACCGATGGAGATGCGTCGTCGTCGATCGTCCCGACCGCTGATCCCGTCGTCGGCGGTCGAGACAGAGCTGGATCCGTTCGTGGCGGAAAGACTTCGACTGCTGCGTTCGATTATGCCGAAACGAGCCAATGCATTTGACGATTGGGCATTCCACACGCTCGACAAACTGCAGAAGCCGAGGTTCGGCTAATGCGCGTTAATCATCATCTCTCATCACACACTTCACTGTACTCCATATGAGGGAAAGCGAACCAAAACCAAGCACCACCACGACGATCGTGTTTGGAATGACAACCACCCCCTCTTCATCGACTCACGAATCTCCATGAACTGTAATCGCTCTGTTATTCCCTCCCTTCTAATCTCACTGACAGCTACTGGGTGCAATAATATGCCATTCTTGTTGTTGTTGTGTTGCACACAGTGCGTGATGAGCTGCTCTAAAGATGGAGCGCTGCGCGTTGTATACGTCAATGTGCAAGATAGTGAATCTGAAACCTGGGACGTTGGGGTTGTCATTTCGTCCAAAATGCTTTACTTCACCAAACCTGGGAACCGTGTCATATATTCTGCGACTTTCAATGCAATGAGACTATCTTAAAGGGCCCAAAGAACGATTAAAGCTTGCGTTGTTTAGTATTCTGGGCGCTACAGCAAGGAGATTGAAGTGTGACCGAGCTTGTGATTGTCACGTAAACAAAAGTGACGATCCACGGCATCACTGCCGTATCACGACACTCTTGCAACCATTCATTATGCTCGAAGGCACAATTTTATCACGGACGAGTACTTTGGACGAAATGACAACCCAGAGGACTCGAGGTTTTAGATGCTGCTGTGTGGAATAGAGAGAGAGAGAGAGCACTCTGGCCATGTGCGAAGCAGGGTAAAGTGAATAAGAATGCATAGCGCGGTGGCACAATGACCCGGAAGTGCTGAGAGGAAAGAGTGTTGACGACTGGGCACGACCTTTCTGCGTGAGTGAATGGGCACAACCAAAAGAGACATCACGGTGACAGCACGAGAACTCCACGCACAGGTGATCACAGAACAGACAGATGGAGCAGGGAAGAGAGAAGGTAGAAATAGCGGCGCGACTAGATGCGAACGGTGGTTTGTGCAAGGGTTAGTCGGAGTCCGAGTCGCTGAGCGCTCTGCCGAGATCGAGCGGATCGTCCTCGGTGCGAAGCGGCTTGAATCCGGCTCGATCCATGGTGATTTGTGGGCTAGTGCGATGCGAACGGGTAGGACAGAGGCTGCGTTGTCTGAGGAAGACTACTACCAGCGCGAAGACGGACACGACAGCCAGCAAGGTCGGCAGTTGGCGGAGACCCTCCGCCGAGGTTGGAATCGACGACAGCAGAAGAGTCGCGGTGTCGGCGATTGTGCCAGAGCCGCTCTGCGAGATGGCCAACACCGACGAGTCGTGCTGGATTCGGAACCTGCAAGATCGACCGCTCGTTTCC